>CAJQZJ010032232.1:8419303-8435100 GCA_907164525.1 Lophiomys imhausi
GAGAGAGAGAGAGAGAGAGAGAGAGAGAGAGAGAGAGAGAGAGAGAGGAGGAAGTGCTCTCAGCTGGCTTTCTCCTTTTTATTCAGTCTAGGAACTCAACTCTTAGGATAGTGCTGCCAATATTCAGGGTATGTCTTCCCAAGTGAAAATTAACTTAATCTAGAAACTAGAAACTCTCAGGCACACGCAGAGGTTTGTCTCCTAGGCAATTCTAGATCCTGTCAAGTTGAAAATCAATGTTAACTGTGAGAAAGCCCAAATCAGAGTAGGGCTTACGGTTCAAAAAAAAAAAAAAAAACTCTAGAAAGCTGCAGGTGTTTGCTCCCAAGAATAAGTGAGGCCAGTATTACTTATGAGAGAAATGCAAAGAAACCATGCCATGAGACCATGAGCTATCACTGCACCCCCACCAAAGCTGCTGCATCTTAAAAAAAAAAAATAGCATCAGTAACGGACATGCATCGGTAACTGGCACACATTGTTAGGGTCCTACAAGAATACAGGACAGATGGCAGCCTCACACATGGCAGCTGAGTGACCAGTGCAGGTGCTTGAAAAAGACCAGATGGAGAACAAGGCTAGGGGTGTGGCTCAGTTGGTGGAGTGTTTGCCTAACATGCCTGGGGCCCTGGATTCCAACCACAGCTTAAAACTAGGTGTAGTGGCACATGCCTAAAATCCCAGTACCTGGGAAGTAGGGCCAGAAGTACCATAGTGAGTTTGAAGCCAGCCTGACCTACAAAGAAGTTAGTTCTAAGACAGTCAGGGCTACATATAGAGAACTTGTCTAAAATAATAATAATAATAATAATTGTTTAAAAGTGGTATTAGCATTGCAACCAAAAGGTGAAAGCAACCCAGCGTCCATCTAGGGTAAAGGAGACATACATTGGCCTTATCGCAAAGCCAATGGCATTGGTGACTTTACAAAAAGGTGAATGATACTTGAAACTTGATATTGACTTAAAGAGGCTGATTGTAGGGGCTGGGGGACTGCTCAGAGGGTAAGAACATGCGCTATACAAGATGAGGGTCTGGGTTCAGACCTAGAACCCACTTAAAAGGGTGGGTGTGGTCACCAGTGCCTGTAACCCCAAAGCAGTGAGGGAAGAAACAGGAATGCTGGGGCCTGCGGAAGCTGATCTAGCTTCCGGGTCAGGGAGACACCCTCTCTCAAGGGGCTAAGGTAGACAGTGATAGACCAGGATACCTGATGTCCTCTTCTGGCTTCCAGGGACATACATCCACACACACACACACACACACACACACACACAAACACACACACAGATTTTAAAAAGAACCTGGCTATAGGAGTGAATGAAAACAAAATACAGTGATCTATAAACATGTTTGCATAGTAAAACATGTTATTTTCTTTTTTGTTTTTGTTTTGAGACAGGATCTCACGATACAGCCCAGTCTGTCTTTGAACTCAGTACGTAGACCAGGCTGGCCTTGAACTCATAAAGATCAGCCTGTCTCTGCCTCCTGAGTGCTGGGATTAAAGTGTGTGCCACTATGCCCCCCCCAAAAAAAACCCATTATTTTTGCACTAATTAAAAAAAAAAAGACAGTTGCAGAGGAACAGAGTGGGCATTTTGACCTATGTCGAATTCAAGAGCAAACAGAACTAATTAATGGACAGTACGCAGAGGTGGGCTGGTGTTTTGTTTCCAGAGGGGGATCTGACTATGCTGGGTGTGGGCGAGGTCCTACCTATGTCCTGGGATCTGAACAGCTTTCCTTCTGGGTGTGCAAGACTTCAACCTGCATGAAACTTCACCAGATGTTTTTATTGCTGTGCTTGTCCCAGAGGCAGGGTGGGGGACTTGTCAGATTCCTGGAGGGGTCCACACCAGGTGAGACCAGCTGCAGCCATAGACGATGGCTTGAAGGTGGCTGGGAGAACTGGCTGGTGTGTGTGTGTGTGTGTGTGTGTGTGTGTGTGTGTGTGTGTGTATGTGTGGTGGTGACTGTGAGCAAAGGAGGGCATAGAGGCTCCTGCCGGGTGTTCCACCTGCATCTAAGCTGCCATTAGCTCCGTGGGGGAGATATGGATCTTTTCTGATCTCTAAGACAGTAGGTCTCAGCTTGGTCTTGACAGTGAGTGGACACCGACTGCACGGTGGGATTGAGAATGGAAGATCTAGTCCTATCTCACCAGCTTCTTTTACCCTCTAGGATCGACCACTCAAGACCACCTGTGGTGGAGACCCCAGCTACTACCCTGGGGAGGCTGCAGGGAGCTGCTGTCACCGGTGCCCCTCAGGTGAGTGGGACACTGAGGATGGGAGGCAAATTCCTTGTTCTGATGTATGATCTCCATGGGGAAAACAGGTGAAAAAATGGGGTTTGGGGAGGGCTGGAGAGAAACCAGCAAACATGGTCACGGTCATGGTTGGCTACAGGCTTCTTTTTTTTTTTTTAATACTTTATTTTTTTATTTCTTCAAGTTACATCTCAGTCACAATCCCTTCCCTACTCCCTCTTCCTGTCCCACCCTTCCCCCCCTTCCCCTCAACAGCTCCCCCTTTCAGTCCAACAAATGGTTCCTTCTCTTACAACAGTAAATATTATACAAAACAACAGAAATAAATACGCCACATTTATGAGAGTTAAATGGCCCAGCATACATTCCCAATGTCCAGTCCATACATATTTGGCCCCTGACTTTAACATTCTACCATCTAACCATCTCCATGAGTTTAAAGTTCTATATCTGACTCAGCTTTCATACTAGCTTGCATCACAATTTTAAAAACATCTTCTTAGATCCAGAACACCCTCTTGATTCCTAAACAACTCAAAATTTAACTATGAGACTCTAGCTATCTATTCTTCAACCACCTCAGAGACCTGAGAGGGATAAATATATCTGATTATGTAGGAAGTGCAGGGCCTGCATCATCCAAAACTAAGAAATGACATATCAGTGGCTGCCTGGACAGTTCCCATTTTCTCTCCATATGTTACAGCATCAATCTTCAGCCTTTTGGTCCCGTTTCTCTGACAGACATTGATTGTAGAACAGGAATTATGAAGGACTTACCTACCCTGTCTTGGCAGAGCTAGGCTGCCGACTTCCCTGCTACCAAGTTTTGTCCTTTTTGGACAGCAGTTATGTCTACAGTTGAAGCAAGGGGTTTTTGATGACAAGAGATAGGCTTGCCACTAATTCAACCATCTCACACTGGAGATTCTTCGATGCTCATCTTCTACTTGGAGTAGAATAGGGGGTGCTGTCAGGAGCTGATATGTCTCGATATCAAAAAAAAATCTTAATTTAAGGAAACATCTTTGAATGCCATATTCTGCAGATCTCTTGGGGTTTTTGAAGATGCCCTATCTATCTCTTGTATTTAGATAAGCAAATGTTGCTTGTCTCTTGACAACTTGATTTCTGTGTAGCTTAGAGAATATCTGTGATAGACTGTCATAGTAGCTAACAAAATGACACGCTTGCATGACTAGGAGTTTGTATTTCTTAACTATCCTAAACGGTTTAAGACAGTTGGTATCAAGAGGCCAGAGCTTCACATTTCATTTTTAAGTATCACTAGGTACAATACCTTTAAGAAGCATTACCTTTAATTTTGTATCAATATACAAAGATCAATACCAATGTGGCCAAATATACTCTTAATTTTGTATCAATATACAAAGATCAATGCCTATGTAGCCCAATACAATCTTAATATTACGTCAATATACAAGGGTCAATAAAAAATTCTAAAGGCCATCCCTAATGTCATAGGGTCTGGGGAAGAGCAAGGCTGCTTGCTGGACAGGCTAGGTCTGCCGCTGGCTGCCACAAGGTTGCAAGACCCTCTCTGAGGTTTTTTGTTTGTTTGTTTGGTTTTTGAGACAGGGTTTCTCTGTGTAACAAGCTCTGGCTGTCCTGCACTGGATTTGTAGACCAGGCTGGCCTCGAACTCACAGAGATCCACTTGCCTCTGCCTCCAGAGTGCTGGGATTAAAGGCGGGTGCCACCACATGCAATTCCAGGTCTGAGGTTTCGATGTTGCCCATCAAGGGCTCTGGCCACGAGCACTCCAGCTGTCACTCTTACCTCCTCTGTCTCAGCTCACTTGTCACTTATTGTTATCTGAATAGGAAAAAAAAAAAAGAGAGAGATAAAAAGAAAAGGACATGGCTGCTCCTAGGTATGGTGGAGGAGAAAATTTATTGTAAATAAAAGGGAGCGCATAGCTAGAGCCAGGGATGTCTGGGAGAGTCCGAAGTGGACATGACCCTGAGCCATATGAAGAAATGGGGTAGAGGGTGGAAGGGGCGAGGTGGGGGGAACCATATATAACAGCCAAGAGGACAAAAGGTAAAAAAAAAAGGGACAGGTAACCAAAATGGCTGGATTATATAGGGAAGAGCCTCAGGGGTAAGGGTAGCCCTGGAGTGTTGGGGTGGAGGTAGAAGGTGGGGTAGGCCAGCCATATCCTGTAACAGGGAGGGACTGAGGGATGCTGGAAGAACCTGGCAGCCAGGTGTGCTTTGATATGTCAATAGGTACCTCAGCCATTTTTACCAGAGTTTGAGACAACATTATCCTGCCTTAAGCACTGAAGAATCAATCTTGCAAATGAGGCTGCTGGTGTTCAGTAAACTAAGTGACTTGCCCAGAGTCACAGAGCCGAGGCATGGCAGGAATGGCTGGGGTTAGAGCCCAGGAATTTATGATCCCAGAATCTCAACAGCCAACACCCTCTCACCTACTGTCATTTCTGGAGCTTGGAAGCCCTTTACAGTTCTTCATTTTCTTCTCTCCTTTTCTCCTTTCCCTTCTTCCCCCTTAATTTTTTAATTTTATTTTATGTGTATGAGTATTTTGCCTGTATGCATGCACTACATCCATGAAGCTCCTGCATAGATTAGAAGAGGGTGTCAGATCCCTTGGAACTAGAGTTGCAGGGTGCCATGTGGGTGCTGGGAATTAAATCTGGGTCCTCTGCGAGAGCACCAATATAACCACTGAGCTATATCCCAGGCCGTTTCTCCTCCTCCTCCTCCTTCTCCCTTTAAGATTGTGACAAGGCCTCGCTGTTTGATCTTGAACCTGCTGTCCTTCCATATCTCAGCATCAATACAGCTGGGACTGCAGGTCCACACCACCTCACCCTGCCCTTTGCAGTTCTGGTCTGCTCCAAGTCAGGACATGTGTTTGTCCCAGGCTGCTGCTGGGCTGTGACTTTCTGGGGAGCAGAGCTTGCCTAACAATGCTGGCTTCCTGGAATGCTTGCCCACCCTCGCCCACCCCCAGCACAGTGTGAGCTCTAGAAGAATGACAGGAAATCCTTCTGGAACAATTTTCAGGCCTGAAGATTAGAAAAGGGCTGAGGCATTTTGGTCCCCTGTGACTAGGATCAAAAGTCCCAAGTGTATGGGGAGGGTGGGGGGGGGGCATTGGTGGCTGGAGTATGTGGTCCAGCTGTAGTGTGTGGTCTCTGAGCTCCGGGAATGGATGTCTATTTAGAAAAGAGACATTAGCTGTGATAGTTGAGGGTGGGAAGTCTCTGTTACTGGCTCAGTGTAGCTGCCCCCTGCTTTTAGGACATCAGAGGTAGGTCACAGTGTCTGGAGACTTTCCTGTGGGTGGGGAATAGCAGGCCCATGTACCCACTATTGACTCTTCCCAGGTATGCTGTCTGGAGGTGGGGACAGGCAGTATTGTGCAAGGTCATTGGGGATGTGGCTGGGTCTGGGTAAGGCTCCTGCACAGCTGTTCTTAGGCCTGTGTTCTCTGAATGCCCCATGAGATGGGATTCCAGCCTTGCACAGGTTACTAGAGGAAGTATTTGAGAAATAATTTAATAGTATCTATTCCCAAAAATGATTTAAAAATATTTCTGTGGTGTTTGAGAGATGGCTCGATGGTCCTGCTTTTCTTGCTCTTCCAGAGGACCCAGGTTCAGTTCCCAACACTCATTACCAAAATTAAATGCTTTTTGACTTTTTTCTTTTTCCAAGACAGGGTTTCTCTGTGTAGCCCTGGCTGTTCTGGAACTCTCTTTGTAGACTAGATTGGCCTTGAACTTACAGAGATCCATCCTCTGCTTCCCATTTAAAGCCGTGTGGCACCACAACCAGGCTAATTTAAATGTTCTTGTATTGAGTCTTTTATGACAACTTGACAAGGTCCCATGTATCTAGGCTGGCTTTGAACTTTGTGTGTAGTGGAGGCTGGCCTTAAACTCCTGATCCCTTCTTCTCTGTCTCCTAAGTGCTGGAATTAATTACAAGCCTATGCCACCATACCCAGCTTCTCAGGTCCCTCTCCTGTCCCTACTTGTCTGCCCAATGCAGCCCACCCTTCTCTCCATTCTGGTTTGGGGTCCTGCAGGCCATTACTTTCCCCTGGTTAGAAACTGGTGGACCCACGGTCAAAGTTCTGGCCTGATTAGGTTTCTGGCTTGCAGTCTGACCAGCCCACCTTCATACTTTCTGTGGTCCCCTTTTCATACAGGCCTGGGTTTAGGGCTCCAGGTCGGCTCCATTATCCTTAGTGGGCTCCTAAACCTCTGTCTACAAATAGTTACATTGAAGCTAACGGTTTATGGATTGGGGCCCACGTTATGAATTCTAGTCCACTGTGGTCTCCACCCACCTCCCCATCCTCTCACCCATTCCCCTGCCCTCCCCTCCCCATTTCTTCCCGCTACCCACCCACCCTTCAGTCCAAAGGCAAGTTTATTGCCAGCTCTTGGAAGAGGCCTTTTCTTGCAGCTTGTCCTGTTTTCTGGTCCCTAGTCCTTTGGTTATGCCTGTCACCTTCTTCCCTGGGTGTCCCTTTCTGCCATCTCAACCCTGCTACAGCTGTGAGACCCCACCTCTAGGAGTCTCTTCCTTTGCTGCAAGAGACTAGCTCCCACACTTCTTGGCGTTTTCACCCTTCTTCCCACAACCGAGATGTGGCCAGCGTGCTGTGACATTGTGACATTCGGTAGTCACAGTTCCCGTCACAGAGAGAAAGACAGGAGTTTGCGAGTGTGACCCCTAGGTCTTAGGGACTTACAAAGAGGGGTTCCTCCCTCCTCCCACTTTCCCTCTCTAAGGCCCAGTGCTGAAGGTGGCTGAGCACCAACCGGCCTGTGTGCTGGGCAGGGCATTTTGCTGGAGTTTTATTGACCCTGTGCTTCCGGGCAAGCCACAGAGGAAAACCAAAAACCCCCGTCTTCCGTGTTTTGGGGGAAATTTCTGACATTTTGCCTGCCTTCTCAAATCAGCGCTCAGTATGTGGCAGGCTTTGCATGTGGGTGGCCTGGTAGAGGAAGGAAGCTGGGAGACCTTTGAATTCGAGAGGTCTTCCCAATGTCTCTCCTCACCTAGGAGAGGTGCCTTTCGATACTCCACAGCCACTCCCCAGTTCTCTGCTTGCATACCTTGTTGACAGGCTCACTGCCTGCCTCATAAAGTGACCAACTGTGCTTACGGATGGAGCAGGCCCTCCACAATGAGGCCTGGCCCTTTACCCACATTAGCCCTTGAGCCCCGTAGGGACCTCGAGGTCACCTGCTAGTAAGCTCAGCCTGGGCTAAAATAAAGAGTCCTGAGCCCTTCCCCCATCCTTGGTTTTCTGGACCCAAGTCTTGCACAGAGTGGGGATGGTGACAGGCTTGGCATCTCACCAGCTTCTACCTATCAAGTCAGTAAGGCAGAACATGGGTTCACTAAATAAGGGCCAGCCCCTGTAACAGGGGACTAAATGGTGGCTGGAAACAGAGACAGCCGTCCAGGAGAATCTGGCAGTAGTTCTGCGGTTTAGATAGTGAGACTTAACTCCCAGTCGTGAGTTGGGAGTTAAAGCTGGTCCTGAACCCAGCTTGTTCAACCAGAAACTCAGTGGTAAAGCCAGAGCCTCTCGCGTGAAAACTCTCAGAGAGGGGCTTATGGTCATGTGCCCATGTTGAGCCAATCACAGTGGTGAGTGAGAAAGATGGCACGTTCTGATTGGTCTGTTGGAGTCACATGCCTATTCTGAGGCAATGATGGGAAAAATCAAGTGTTCTGATTGGCTCACCTGAGTCATGTGGTCATTCTGTGACCAAGCTGTGGGAAATATAACCAAAAAAAGATGGTGGACTCTGGCAGATCAGACCAAACCCTTTGCAGATCTGGGGATACCTATTCTGCATTTATCTCCTGTCTCGGTATCATCATCCTGCATCTCCCGTCCTCAAAGAATGAGAGGAAGAATGCTGGGTGATTCCAGGACCTCTCAGTCTGCTTGGGTCAGGATCTTCATGGTCTTGACTCCCCATAGTCCCCTCAGTTCCCTCAGAGAATCAAGACCTCTGAATGACAGCCAGCACTCAACCTGTGCTTACTGACCTTCACTGTCCCTTTATTCCTTTCAATGCTAGGAGAAACAGGAAAATCACAGTATTAGTGTGAATGAGGTCATTGCAATTGTCCGAGGCCCCAGGTTGTCTGGAATACCAGATCCAGGTCTTCTCCATACCCGGGCTCCTCCTTTTGCTGGTCCAGTGACCTCCAGCGAGGTCCATGCCTCCATTTGTAACACAGGAATTATCTGGTACAACCATGAGTTAAAATAGAGATGGGCGGGGCTTAGGTATGAGAGATGGAGGATGGGAGGCCAGCTCATTACCAAGGTGACCTAGTGTGGAACTTATCTGCTGCTTTTCCCAGGGTTGTCTCCAACACAGCCATGCCCACAGGGTCCTGCCCACTGCAGGAAGCAATGTGCTCCTGACTACTACATGAATGAGGATGGGCAGTGCACAGCCTGCGTGACCTGTTTGCAAGGTGAGAATCTGTTTCCTCTCCCTGGAACTTGTGTTGATAAACTCCAGGAGCATGAGAAGTTTTAGGAAGTTTACTGTACGTTCTGGCCCAGACACACACTGTCCATTGCCAAATCAATCCCACACTAACTGCAGCCCAGCTGAATCAGGGTGAGGGGAGAACTGGGCAACACCATATCCACACTAGTTCCTCCCCTGTGCTGGAGTCTGAATGTGAAAATGTCCCCCCTGAGGAAGATGAGTGAGTGGATAAACCACCTACTGTGCAAGCTTAAGGACTTGAGTTTCATCTCCAGGAACCATGTTTAAAAAGATGGGGGCAAGGGAAAGGAAAGATGGCTCAGTAGCTAAGAGCACTGCTTGCCTAGCATGTTCACAGCATACCATCCCCAGCACTGCAAAAATCCCAGCACTCAGGACATGGAAGCAGAAGGGGACACACACACACACACACACACACACACACACACACACACACACACACAGAGATAGAAATAAAAAATATTTAAAAAAGATTTTGAACACAATAAACAAAAATCTCAACACATCCTTCCATCCTCTTCACCATGGTAACCACTGAATGGCTCTCCTGCCTCTGCAGTTAGAACTTCATCTTTTTTTTGTTTTTTTTTTTTTTGGTTTTTCGAGACAGGGTTTCTCTGTGTATCCTTGGCTGTCCTGGACTCACTTTGTAGACCAGGCTGGCCTCGAACTCACAAAGATCCGTCTGCCTCTGCCTCCCAAGTGCTGGGATTAAAGGCGTGCGCCACCACCGCCCGGCTAGAACTTCATCTTTTGCAGGCAGCCCATGGAATCATGGTGTGAAGCTTGTCACACAGCAGCGTGTACTTCAGTTCCCTCTGTATCCTGGAATTATTTATTCTTGTATACATACATGCTCGTGTATGTGCTCGTGAATGTTGCATGTGTATGTGGAGGCCAGATGTCAAAAATCTTCCTCATTCACTCTCCAACTTACTTTTTGAGACAAATTCTCGTGGGACCTGGAGTTCAGATTCAGCTACATTTTCTGGCCAGCCAGCCCTAGGAGTCCTCCCATTTCTGCAACAGACATTTGGAGTCCTGCTCAGTTCAGTTTTTCACATGGGTTCTAGGGATCTGAACTCAGGATCTGAACTCGAAGAACAAGTGCTTTACCCACTAAGCCATCTCCCCAGCCCCACATTTATTTGCTTGTAACTTCTGTAATAGTGTGCGAGGATATGGGTGAAGGCTGTCCTCTCACACATGTCAGGAGATAGGAGGAGATGCACAGGGTGCCAGTTTGCTGGCCTGACCGAGGGTCATGTGGTATCTTACCTTTATCCTGAATGGTCCTGTGTTCCCTGGATCCCCACCCTAGGCTTCCTTCTTCCCTTCCATGACCCTCTCTGTGTCCCTCAGGGCTTGTGGAGAAGACTCCTTGTTCCGGGAACTCTACTCGAGTATGTGAGTGTCAGCCTGGCACGTTCTGCTCTACACCAGCTGTCAATTCCTGTGCCCGCTGTTCCTCACACTCCCGATGTATTGGGGGGAAGGTGGTCAAGTTCCCAGGTGAGTGTCCCCACCCACAGCCCAGTTGCAGCTGCTGCTGTACCTGCCACTGTGGAACAGACAGGTCAAAGCGTCTCTCCCCATGCTGTGATGTATCCAACACCCAGGATTTCTGTTGTTCACTTCTCACATCTATGTCCCATTGAAATTTACTCTACCGGTTGAGGCCCAGGCCTGGTTAGAGGAAGTCCTGGGCCCATATGAAGCTTGGAGTCAGGGAGGATTCTCTAGTGGCCCACAAGTAGGAAGCCTCCAGTCTGTGCCCTGGGAGTTTCCTGACAAATTACAGCTGGCTTCCCTGCTTTAGAAGCAGGCATTGGGTGGGAGAGGTACTCAGACACTGGGCACCAGATTCAAGGCTGAGAAATTGTTTTTGTTTTTATTTTCCAATTCATCTTGTGACCTCAGCCCTTACCATCTTCAAGCTTCAAATTTCTTGACAACATGAAGGAGGGGCTCATGGTCAGTGAAGGGATAAGAATCGTGGGTTCTCTCTGTTTGCCATTATGCTGTTTAGGAGGCCAGCATAAGCTACATAGTGAGACTCTGTTCTCAAAAAAGAGAGTGGTGCTTTCTACAAGGGAGACATAGAGGTGGGAGGTGCAAAAAGGGCACCAGCACAACACAGGGTACTGGTCTGCCAGGGGTCCTTCCTAGGGGACCTTCCCCAGCATGGAGAGGAGAGTTAGAGGGTCTTTGTTGACAGGGCAGCTGGTAGAGAAGGGAGTGAGCCAGGTGTGATGGTCAGGGGGATCTCAAAGGTGCGTCTTTGTTTATACACGCTTCACAGAACAAAGACAGACTAATGACTATCCAAGAGGTAGAGAGCATGTGTTTGATTTTTCATTACATGTCCAGGGTTACAAGTTCAGTTACAATTAGAAAATACGAACAGGACAGATTTTATTCTTATTATTAGCTCTAGAAGTCCAATGGAAATAATCTGAAGAATGCTTCCTCCAAAGCAAACACATTTCATATATGACAGCCTGCTTTTAGACCGGCAATATATGTAGTCTGAGAGCTCTCCAGACAAACAGAAGATATCTGAACCATTCTTTTTATGAATAGCAAATACGAATACCTAACTTCTTTTGCTATATGTTTCATCATCTACACTATAAAGTAGGAAAAGTTTATTTTAGTTAATCTATTTTATTTGCTGAGTTTTATTCCTTCAGGAGTGTATTCTGTACGGTCCTCCATCTTTAAACATCTACATTTTTAGAGACCTCTAAGCCTATGATAAAAAGAGATCTTGAATCTGTAACCTATTTTCCTGGCCAGTCAGAGTTTGTCAATTATCCCTGTTTACCCTGCACTAATTAAACTGCTTGAGTTCATTCAGGAGCAGGTACCCCAAGAAGATTCCTGGAGTAATGGCCTCATCTAGCTATGTGCTTATCTGTGCTTAATCTCCAGGGCCTAGGAAAGACTTCCAAATAGTGGCCAGATAAAGTTAATTTTAGGATTTTCCTAAAAAGATTCAAAATATATTTTTTCTCAAGAAAAGACATAAATTGAATCATAATGCAGAAGGTCCCCAAGAATGCAACATGCAAGAGACCTAAACCCCAAAGTTGGAGATAGAGGGACAGCACTTTTAGCAATCCGCTCAGCTTTGCTGGAACAGTGTCAAGTAACTGTGCTGGCTTCATGACTCTCCTCACTCCAGTGAATGTGGCTGTGCCACGGGTGGGACAAACTGACCGTGAGGGTTGAAGATTGCAGGCCCTGTGGGGCCCTTTCTCTGTAACCGGTGTCCTTGGCATTTCTGGTTCCTGGCTTCATGGGCTCTTGCTGAATGCTCTGCCCTGTGGGAACCACCCTGTCTGCAATCAGAGCAAGGTGTGGGAGGGAAAGCCTTCAGGTGGCCCTCAGGGCCTTGGGCTGGGCTTTAGCGAAAACTTTCACCTGTGGATGGGGCCGGTTCCTTCCACTCTTTCTGCCCATCCATATGACGAAGAGATGTAATGTAGAAGCCTCGGGAGCTTTTCCAGCTCAGAAACTGTCAGGCCAGGCATATCCTCAGCCTTCCAGCTAGCAGGACCAGGCTGCCTGGGTGCAGTTTCCGAGACCGCCACTTGGGGGCGACCGAGGCTCTGCCATCGATATTTGGCTAAGGACCACTTAAAACGTGGCGGGTCTAGGTTAAGATGTTCCATGTATAATGCTCATTGGGTTTCAAAGACCTAACGTGAGCGAGAATGTAATGGAACTAGCTATATTTATATTGATTACAGACCGACATAGATCATTATTTTGTTACCAGTTTTTTGCTTTTGTTTCTTGGGGCTTTTTTTGGTTTTGTTTTGTTTTTTTTTGCTTTCCAGTTTTTGGAGACAGGGTTTCTCTGTGTAGCCCTGACTGTCCTGGACTCTCTTTGTAGACCAGGTTGGCCTCGAACTCACAGAGATCCACCTGCCTCTGCCTCTTGAGTGGTGAGATTAAAGGCATGTGCCAGGTTGAGACTTTTTGAGACCAGATCTCACTCTGTAGCCCTGTAAGTCACTATGTAGCAAGGCTGGCTTCAAAACCACAGCAATCTCCCTGCCTCATAAGCCCAAGTGCCGGTATTACATGTGTGACACACTGTGTCCAGAGTGCATGCGTGCATGTGTGCGTTTTAATGGGGACTGAACCCAAGGCCTTACATGTCAGGCAAGTATTATACCAATAAGCAATATTCCTAGCCCAAATTAATGTATTATTGAAATTAATTTCTTATTTCTTCATTTATCTTTTGAGACAGAATCACTCTGTTGCCCAGGTTGGATTTGAACTTGTGATCTTGCTTCCTCAGACTCCTGACTGCTGGGATTACAGGCATGTGCCTCTACACCCAGATTTTTTTTTTAATTTTCATTTTTGGATTTATTTATTTTATGTATATGAATGTTTTGCCTGCATGTTTGTCTATGTACCGCATGGCATGCCTAGTGCCCAGAGAGGCAAGAAGAGGGTATGGGGTTTCTTAGAATTGGAGTTAAAGAAGGTTGTGAGCCTCCATGTAGGAAGTGCGGATTGAACCCCATCTTCTGAAAGAGCAGCCAGTGCTCTTAACTACTAAGACATCTCTCAAGACACGCCCCCCTCCTTTTATTGAGACAGGGTCTCACTGTGTAGCTCTTGGCTGGCTTGGAATCCAAGGAACTGCCCACCTCTGCCTCTCAGGTGCTGGAATTAAAGGTGTGTGCCACCAGCTGAGGATCTCTCTCTCTCTCTCTCTCTACCATTTAAAATGTTGTCCTCAGAAAACTAAAGCTGGCATAGTGACCCGCAGCACATTCTGTCAGGGGCCCTGCCTTGGCCACTTGACTCTTTTCAGCTCTGGAACTCCTGTGGACTCTCCAAGAAGGCAGCTCTGGGGGATGTAGGCTTTGCAGCTGTGAAAGAGGAGGGTAACTTCTGTTTTAGTGCAGCTCACAGATAGCCATCCTCTCAAAGCTATCGCAGACGGTCTCCGCAAGTATCGAGTGTTTGCAGGGTGGATCCCAACAACCCCTTTCTGTAAGTGGGGAGTTTTTATGCCCAGATGTGGCCCTAGGTAGCCCAAGGACACAGAGAACACCCTCTTCCAGCCAGGGCTGGGTGCTCAGCTGAGCCTTGTCAACTTCATCTCACTGCCGACCTTGGTTTGTTCACCTCCACCAAAGCCTTCCGGGCATGTCAGTAGGTAATGAGATTGGAGTTGAGCTGCAGAAAAGGACATGCTGTTTGTTGAGCACTTAGTGTGCCAGACTCTTTTACACATGGTTGTTTTTTTTATAAACAGCAGCCTGGTGAAGACTATGTTATGATCACTTGACTGCCTGGCACAGTAAGGATGTGGTAGAGGTGGAGGGCAAACCCAGGGTGCTTGATGAATGTGTGTGTGTGTGTGTGTGTGTGTGTGTGTGTGTGTGTGTGTATGTATCTCTGTTCTCTGTGTGTTTGTGTGTGTTTGTGTCTGTGTGTGATATGTATGTGTGTATGAGTCTGTATCTGCTATTTTACATTCGGCTTTTTACCCAGTGTTCCTTGAGACTCTTTGGTTCTCAAATAAAATTTCCCATTCCCTGTAACAAAAGTGTGGAGAATAGTGTGCAGCCTCTTTAGGCATGTGAGAGGCCACGGGCTCTGTCTTTTCCCACCTCCCATTTAGATCTGTGTTGTTTTGCGTGAACTGGGAAGTAGCCAGCAACTATAGGTCTACCCCTGACCAAGTCAAGAGAAGGGATAGATTCTCCTTACTCAGAGTGAGCAGATACTGGGAGAGCAACCATCTCTGGACTGCCACTGTGTTCTCCTAGTACCTCGTCCATGGCTTCGCTTGTGGTGGTGACAGTTCTGTTCCTGGGGACTCTGGGTTCCTCAGTGTCTGTTCTGAAGCCATTGCTATCCCCTGGCAGGCACAGCAGAGAAGGACACCGTCTGTGAGCTGCCTTCCCCGGGATCTGGCCCTGATTGCTCCAATCTGGATGGCTGCAAGACACTTACTAGGTGACTCCTGGCCTCTTTCTGTTCCCCATCCAGGTGACTTTTGGATGGGCTATTCTATCTCCACGACACACACACGGTGCATGGGTGGGATCATCCCAGGCTGTCAGGACTCCAGGGTGGCTCTTTGCCAAGCTCAACAATTATCCAAGACCCTGCTGTGTGTGTCCAGCCTTGCCTGGTGCCCATCAGAGACCCAGAAGACCTGGGGAGCAAGGCTTTTACTCTCAGAGACTTAGAGCAGCCCCATGGGCTGAGGCTTGATCCTTTCTGCATAGACACTAATCTCTGAGCCCAGACCTCCCTAACTTGTGAAATCATGAGACCTGTGTCTGGCTTCTTCTCCAGCCATGCCACTCCTCAGGCCACACCCACTCTAAAGTCCTCAGCCACTGACAGTGTGAGGAGCTTGCTGCCAAAAGGGGACACCCGCCTTGTGCAGGAAGATGCTGCTGGGCTCTTGAAGGTTCGAGACTCTCCCTCTTCCCAGGCAAGGGAGCCCAGTCCAGATCCAGGTACTGTTCACTTAATGCTATGGCAGTCTCCCAGGGTAGGGTGCTGTCTGATGAGGAGACCTAAGTGTACAGAGGGCCTTGAACTGCAGCGTTGGTGGGAACAGAAGACCCGCTCTAGGGTGTAGCCCCTGAGGCTGAGGCTCAAGGGCCAGAGGTCCTGGAAGGGCTATTTCATTCCCAAGATTTCTGAGTGTCCTGTGTACCAGATCCTGGGACAGGTGTTGGGTGTCCTTGCTCTGTACTCAGAGTGCTTGTGACAGAACAGATGGGTTCTGGCTTTGGCTCCTAAATGTCCTCATGGCTCCCATGAGCAGCTGAGGACCCAGGTGTGCTGTTTCACCCCTCCGAGAAAGTGAACAGCCTGTGCTGTACCATGCTTGGCTCATGCAGCTCTTGGAGGTTTGAGGTGTTTCCACCTTGGGGCTTGGGATAACTAGTGAATAATAAATCTCTCTCTCTCTCTCTCTCT
>CAJQZJ010032232.1:8448265-8486628 GCA_907164525.1 Lophiomys imhausi
TTTTTTTTTTTTTTAGTTTAAGGTATTTCTTTTTTCCCCCCAACAGCTCTCCCTTTCAGTCCAAAAAATGGTTCTTTTTCTTATAACTATAAATACAATACAAATCACACCTTTGTTTCCTTGTTAATGTATTTCTATCTTCATAGATTCACAAGTTTCTATCATTTTGTTTATTTGTTTATTTATTGTTTTGTTTTTTTTTTTTTTTGAGACAGGGTTTTTCTGTGTAGCCCTGGCTGTCCTGGACTTGATTTGTAGACCAAGCTGGCCTGGAATTCATAGAGATCCACCTACTTCTGCCTCCTGAGTGCTGGGATTAAAGGCATGCGCCACCACTCCCAGCTCTCTTTCATTATTTTAATGTTGCGGTCATTGTAGCAGGCTCTTAATCACTATCCTAGAGCTGGGCATCAGGAATCCCTTAGGACATGTTCTTATCCTTATGTGTTTGCAATACTTTTTTTTATTTTGGTTTTGGTTTTTTGAGATAGGGTCTCATGTAGCCCAGATGTCCTCAAACATGTCATGTAGCTGAGACTAGCCTTGAGCTTCTTGTGTTTTTTCTTTGCTTGAGACAGATTCTCACTATGTAACCCTGGCTGGCCTGAAAACACAGAGATCCACCTGCCTCTACCTCCCAAGTTCTGGGACTCCTGGTATGTGCCACCATGCTATTTTGAGATGCTGGGGATTATCCTATTTTGTGGAACCCTTCCAGGCATTCTCTTCAGCTAGGGAGCCCACTGAGTAAGTCTGCTGGGTCTCCAATTGAAAACTTCTACCTTGGGACTGTCCTGCCTCCTACAGCTTTGCAATTCAATCAAGAGGAAGAGTTCAGGGGTGGAAGTCACAGAGATTTGAATCGTTGGAACTCACGACTCTCCAAGCTTGGCCTTCAGAGCAGCCCGGGAGATGCCACCTGGTGCCACTGCTGTACAGTGTGTCCTGGCCCAGCCCCAGGGCACTGGATGGATTTACAAGAACATTGTGATTAGTCCAAAAAGCAAAGAAACCAACAAATGAGGACAAGCAGGCTAACGCAATAGTTTTAGGGGAAGAACACTTGGGCAATCTGAACTCTGCCCTTGGCGGAGTCTACTTTGGGTCTTTCTCAGAGTACTCATGGGTTGTAACAGTGCTGTTGGCAGATGCTAGGGCCTTACAGATTCTATCTTGTAATTATTTAAAAATATTTTATTTATTTATTGTTTGGCTTTTCAAGACAGTGTTTGTGTGTGTAGCCCTGTCTGTTGCAGAACTCAATTTTTATTATTTATTTAAAAACATTTTTAAAAAAGATTTATTTATTTTATGTATGAGTGCTTTATCTGCATGAACATCTGCAATCAGAAGAGGGCATCAGATCACGTTGCAGATGGTTGTAAGCCACCATGTGGTTGCTGGGAATTGAACTCAGGACCTCTGGAAGAGCAGCCAGTGTTCTTAACCTCTAAGCCATCTCTCCAGCCCCAAGAACTCAATTTTTAGACCAGACTGGCCTTGAACAGCCTGCCTCTGCCTCTGGAGTACTGGGATCAAAGCTGGTGCCACCACCAATTGGCTTAGATTCTGCAATTTTTTTTTAAAACCTTGATGTTAGCACGTGCTTGTTTCTGAGAGTTAGAATCTATATTTTCTTTCTCCTGTCATAGAATGTCTAAGCTGTGTTAGCACCTGGGGTGTCACACAGCTGTCCTCAGCACCTTCCCTTGGTAATAACTTAGCTTGAAATAAATTCTAAAGACACTTCACTTTTTAGAAGAGTTTTAGGAGAGAAAGTACTCTCTGTTCCTTCCATTCCTGACCCTCTCCCTGTCAGTTCCATCACAGAGCTGCAGGAGGCAGGACAGCCCCAAGGTAGAAGTACAAAGTTGGGGACCCAGCAGACTTAGTCAGTGGGCTCCCTAGGCATAGAAATGGCCTGGAAGAGCTCCAGAAAAGAGGACAATCATCAGCATCCCAAAACAGCATGGTGGTACACACCTAGAGTCCCAGTGCAGAGGCAGGTGGAGTGTGCTTTTAATGCCAGCAGAGGCAGGTGAATCTCTGTGTTTTCATACCAGCCAGGGCTGTGTAGTGAGAACCTGTTTCAAAGCCAGATGTGAAGGTGCCATTTGTAATACCAGCATTTTCAAGGTGAGATGATCAGGTGTTCAAGGTCATCCTTGGGTATATACAAGTCCCAGACCAGTATGAGACCTTGTCTTACTCCCCTCCCCAAACTGAGAAAATAATGGAGTCCCAACGTGCCTGTGCCCGACTGATTTTATTATTAGCCTCCTGTATTGGAGTCGGTATTGGCCTCTTACACTGAGGCCAGAAGAAGGCACTGGATCCTTGAAAACTGGAGTTAGAGAGGTTGTGAGCTGCCATGTGGGGGCTGGGAACTGAATCCAGATCCTCTGGAAGAGCAGAGCAGCCAGTGCCCTTAATGTATCAGCTGGTCCCCCCACCCAGCCTCAGTGTATTGTGAGTAAATAACAAAAGCTATACTGTATTATTTCTTTACTTGGCTTTTTTTTTTTTTTTTTTGGTTTTTCGAGACAGGGTTTCTCTGTGTATCCTTGGCTGTCCTGGACTCGCTTTGTAGACCAGGCTGGCCTCGAACTCACAGAGATCCGCCTGCCTCTGCCTCCCGAGTGCTGGGATTAAAGGCGTGCGCCACCACGCCCGGCTTACTTGGCTTTTCTTAACGTGTCAGGGACCCTTTTTACATTCTGTCAGACATCTCCTTGAGGTCCCCTGGCCTGAGACAGCTTCTCAGACTTCCTTTTGACCTACATGGCCTTTGACAGCACTGGTCAGACATTTTTCAGGATTCTGCCTGCTGGGGTTTGTCTAAAATTCTTTTGTACAATGAGACAAGAGTTCTGGATTTGGAGGAGGAAACCCACAGAGCCATGGTCATCACACCCTGTTCTCCAGGTGGCTTTTCACAGGAATCTTACTGTGTGTGCGCGCGTGCGTGCATGCAAGCACGTGCTTGCATTGTGAATAGAGTCCCGGCCTCTTTCACACAAGACAGACAACTGCTTTACCCCTAATCCTGCCCTGCCCCTCACCTTCAGCCCCACCTGCTTTTTTGAGACCTCCATTCTATCTTCATAAACCCCTCCAAAGCTGCCAAGGTCTGTCCCATTTCCCCGGGTAAGAAGGCTGAATCTTATTGCTGTGAAGTAGAGCTGATTTCTAAGGAGATGTTATACCGAGTGGCTTAGCCACACTATTGTTTGGCACTTGGCATCTTTCCAGTTTTGAAATAATTATAAACCCTCCTACTTTTGTCTTCATTAGTGTGACTTCCTGAGGGTGTGGTCCTTATTGGGGGTCAGGTCCCCTGGTTCAAAGGTAGCAAGGGTTTTAGCCAAAAGGCCCTGTAAAGAGGTGGTGCCTATCCCAGGCTCTAGCCTACTGAATTCTTTCTCAACACAAGAGTTTAGCATTTTTTTTGTTTATTCTTTTGCTACTTTGGCACACACTTTTTTCTAAGATCTCCAGGCTCCCCCAATGTCTTGGCACTACATGTCTGTTAGCTGATTTCAAAACTCAAGATTGCTTCCAAAGGCAAAGATTTAGTTTCATTGATGTCATTTTTAAAGTAGCCATTTAGACCCTGTCTCAAAACAAAACTCAGACAAATCAAATGAACAAACCAGGGACTGAAGAGTTGCCTCAGTAGTTAAGAGCACGGGCTGTTCTTCTAGAGGACTGGGATTCAATTCCTAGAACCCCTAGTTTGAGGTGGCTCAAAACTCTGTAACTCTAGTTCCAGGGTATCCAACATCCTCTTCTGGTTTCCTTGGGTACCTGGCATGCATGTGGTGCACAAATACACATGCAGGAAAACACTCAAATATATAACATAATAAAAAGGTATTTAAAAAAACCCCAAGCCTATCAAACAAAACTCCCTGTGTCTCGAGTCGGAGAGTCCCTGAAGTGTCAATGGCTAGGCCTTGGTAGTTCGTGGACACCTCAAGAGAATAAGCCATGACTTCCTGAAATGACCACTGTGCTGGGGACAGTAGTTGCCAGCTTCTATAAGCAAGGCACATTTACTAACCTGAGGCTTGGTCATATCATTTTATGAGACAGTTGTTCTGAGCATTACTAGAGCCCATTTCCCTGCCGGACCTCTAAGAGTTCATGCCAAGCTGTGGAGTGGCCATGTGACATTTCATGCCAAGCTGCGGAGTGGCCATGTGACATTTCAGTTTGTTTGTTGTTGTTAATCTGCTGTACCTATGTCAAGCAGGACTCAGGGTCAAGCTGCTAAGCTAGAAAGCAGGGTCTAGAAGCAGCTCATCAGGCAGGCTGGCCTTTTCTGGCATGCTTGCCTTGTCAGTGTGAACCTGAATGGCATTGCAGGGTCCCTAGGTGGCCCCCTGGAAGTCAGTAATGACTCTGTCCCCCTTTACTATAGTCCATGGTGGGGCTGCGCTAGCTAACTTGGTCATATGTGGCCATCTCCTCCTTTCTCGGGTGGCTGGTGAGCTATAGTTAAATATCACTGTGTACTTAGGTACCTGGCCTTTATTTAAGGCAAAAGGACACTGGGGTGAATGGCAGGGATTGAGGTGGGCAGAGAAAGGTTGTGCTCTGAGAATTATGGCCAAGGCATCGCCAGAGCCCTCAGGTGGATGATTGGCCCTCAGGTGGGTGGTCGGTACAAAGAAAAGTGAGGCCGACAGAACAGGAGTGTCCTGCAAAAGGGCTGAAGTCTGGGCTTTTGATTAGCGGAAGGGAGGCCCCAGCTCACTCCTGCTCCAGAGGCTGGCTTCAGGCATGCCAGGGGCTCATTCTGAAATTGTCAACTGCCAGCCAGAGGGCTTGAGCCCTGGGTTTTAGCCAAGGGCAAGGCTCAGCACCATTGAGATCTTGGGGTGCTATCTGTCAACAGACGAGGAGTGGTGGAGGGGTGTCAGACTCTCTTTGGTGACGTCTCTACTTTTACTTTTTTTTTTTCTTCAGATTCCAGACCCACGGAAAAGCTAACGGTAAGGGCCATCTCTAACACTCCACCCCAGCCTCTGTTATTTTGTTTGACTTCTTTCCTTACAGATCTGTGGATTCAGGGCTGCTGGGGGCCATAGAAGGACAGGAGAGTTACCCTCTTCTCTGGCACCCAGGGTTACAAGTCAAGGAGCTAAGAGTCCAGATGGTAGGCCAGGGGCCCCATGGTAGGGCTCAGCCAGGGACAGAGAGCCCCATCCCACAGCAACTCCCAGCTCCTGGCTCAGTTCCAGGGGATTTCCAGCAGGGATTACAGACAGCAATTTGATTTGGGCCCCTTAGAGGTACCAAGTCAGGTCTGGAGGGAGGCTGTGAGTATTCATCTGTCTTCTTTACTCTGGGAGCCCTGTCCTCCTAGCTGGATGACAGACACCAGCAGCATACACGTACAAAGTTAGCTACATGTACTGAGCATTTACTGTCTGTAGACACTCATATGCCCTCCCCTGCCCTCTCTGCAGGCTTTCACTGTGTGGCCCACGCTGACCTTGAAATCCAGGTGTGCACCACCACATCTGGCTTGCTGGAGACCTTTGTGCTTTCTAGAGGTTACCCTCAGAGGGTTGTTCTGACTCTCAGGAGTTGGAACATTTGGCGAAAGAGGAAATGGCAATCAGACAAGTCAGGGGTTACCCAGTTGGTGGTATTCTATTAGAACCCCAGCCTATATTGTGGGACTTTGGAGGTGATGCTGGGTCCCGGTCCCCTAGCGGCCTCCTCAGGGGCACGTCCATATGCACCAGGTGCAGGGCTTTGCGGGGAGTTTACACATTTTCTGAGTCCTTGTGCTGGAGATAAGCCCTGTGTCCGGCTTCCCAGGGGACATGTGATGGTGGGGCACAGCTGAGGGAGGGGTGCAGGCTTCGAGTTGAGGCACCTGCCTGTGGCCACGTGCTAGGTGGTTATGGCTCACACACTTTTTGCTTTTTTTCCCACTGACCAAGCTGTTTATCACTGTTGTAACTGTCTCTTGCTAGCTTGATTGCTTTAACAACAGCTACTTTTTTTTTCTCAGTTTACTCTTTTTGTTTTTTATTTTATGTATGTGGGTGTTTTGCCTTCGTGCATGCCTGGTATCTGCAGGAGTCAGAAAAGGGCATCGGACCCCCTGGAACTGGAGTTACAAATGGTTGTGAGCCTCTGTTTGGGTGCTGAGAACCAAATCCTGGTGCTCTGGAAGAGCAGCCAGTGCTCTCTAACCACGGAGTCATTTTTCCCCCCAGCCCCTTATTTGTTTATTTTTGAGACAAGTTCTCAAGTGGCCCAGGTGGGCTGCAAATTCATTATATAGCTGAGGATGACCTTGAGCTTTGGTCCTCCTGCCTTCACCTCCCAAGTGAGAGGATTACCAGCACACACCATATCTGGCTAAAATTATTGTGTGTGTGGGTTTCCTGTTCTGGGAATCAAATCGGAGTACTAGGCAAACACCATAGTCCTGAGCTGTATCCCCAGCCCTGGCCTTCAAATTATTATAAAAGCATAATCAAGATTCCATAGATCTTCTCTCTGAAACCTTCACCCTGGGTCCTTTTGAAGACTGAAGGTGAATATCACACAGCAGGGGTCTTGTTTCCTTTACCACATACTCAGAAATGTGAGAAACCAACACATTTCTGACTTTATTTATTTATGTATTTATGTATTTATTTATTTATAAGTGTATTAAGATATGGTTAAGGACTTCTCTCCCAGAAGTTGGGAGTGAAGAGGCACCAGGAGCTGTGAGCCTAGAGGAGGCTCTAGCACTTAGAACCTTGGCTAGAAACTTACCTAACTGTAGGTATGACCCTGGGTAAATTACTCCACTCTGCCAGGCCTCAGTTTCTCAATCCATAACAGGGGCAGGTGCCGATATTACAGCCATGCAGTGTGGTCATGAGGGTAGCGCCCCACTCTTAGGCTGGGCCCAGACATAGCAAGAGTGTATGGGCCACTGGTGTTGGTCAGCATAGAATGAAGTCAGCATGAGTTGAGGATGTGGCTCAGCAGGTAGATTTCTTGCCTATTAAGCACAATACTCTGAGCTGGAGTCCTAGCCCTGCATAAACTGGGCGTGGTAGCACGCTCCCATAACCTCAGTGTTGGGGAGATGAAGGCAGGAGGTTCAAGGTCATACTCAGCTGCATAACAAGTTTGAGGCCAGCCTAGGCTACAGAGACTGCCACACATGAAGACAAAACAAATAGCTGGTTGAACGCCTTTAATTCCAGCACTTGAGAAGCAGAGGCAGGTGGATCTCTGTGAGTTTGTGCACCAGCCTGGTTTATATATTAAGTTCTAGGTCAGCTAGGACTATATGGTGAGATGCTATCTCAATTAGAAAACAAACAAAACCATGAAAAAAACAAAACAAAACAAAACACCTGGATATTCTTGATAATGTGGCTTATGACAGCTTTAAAGCTCCCTGGCAGTTTGGTGGAGTCCTGCCTCAGCATTTACTCCTATTCACAGCTGCTGAGTGAGTCGGTGGTAGATTCCAGCACTGGACACAAGTTGAGCCCACTGAGCCCTCCCACTGTGGAGACTTGTATCAATGCTGGGGCAGCCTGCCTGGAGAGCCTGCCGCTGCTGGGTGATGGCACAGCTGGGAATCCTTTGACCCCCAGGGAAGCTCCAGAGCCCCGGGTATCCACGGAACACACCAATAACAGGATTGGTGAGTCCTCCTTTTGGAAGATCCTGGTCTAAGCATGTGGCCGAAGGGAGAGGGGTGCTGAGCTCTGTATGGGGCTGGGTGGGGGGCGGGAAATACACTCCTCTCTACCACTCGCTCTGCCCCAGGTCAAGCTTCTGTCCAGGGAGAAGTCTGGCCGAAGTGTTACCTCATGGGGACTGCTGGGGACATTCACTAAAGTGGACATGGAGTGATGAGTGCAGGGTTTGTCATTATTAAAGAGAAAAAGACTCTTTCCCCACTGGCCTAATATGGAGCCTGAAGGGAGGGAAGGAAGAAGGAAGACTGGTGACGTCAGAAATTTATCTGACAACATCTCTTCACGTCTGTCTGTCACATACTTCCGGGAATGATGACTTTACCCTTCTTTCATGGCTTGGGAAACTAAGGCTTGGGGTAGGGGTATGGAGTCAGTTTTCTTAATGAATTGCTGAGACTCAGCTCACATCTCCTAGGTCCTGGAACACTGATTTGTCCACAGCATCCTTGGATCTCTGCAGGAGCCCAGAGACCATCCCTAGCCACCCAGAATTTCCCATCTCTGCTGCCCTTCAGCCAGGACAAACATCTGCAGTGGCTCATATGGGCCCTGCCTCCTCCCTTACTTCCTGCCACCCCAGAGCATATATATCAGTGGTTCTTGACCTGTGGGCGGAGACCCCTTTAGCAAACTTCTATCTCCAAAAATGTTTACATTGTGATTAATAACAGTAGCAAAATTATAGTTATGAAATAGCAACAACAACAACAAAAAAAAGATTTTATGATTGGGGAGGTCACCATAGCCACGAGGAATTGTACTAAAGAGTCACAGCATCAGGAAGGTTGAGAACTACTGGTATACATTGTTCCCCACCACCCTCAGGATGGAGTGTGTGTTTCTCTGGCATTCAAAGCTGGTCTTAGCTGGGTGCTCCATCATGTCCACGAATACCTCCTCATGTCTTGGAAGCAGCCTTCTCATGTTGTCTACTCTGAACAAGCCAATGCTGTTTGCTGAGTTTCTTTACCCAGTGTCTCAGGCCCCAGCTCTCCAGGGCAGGTGCTCCCTGCAGGGTTACTGGCCCTGCTGAGATGCTGGAAGGGCATTGGTGAGGGTTCTTCACATTTCTCTGGCAGTCTGTGGAGGTGAGAGCGCTAGATCTGTCTTTGTCTCGAAGAAATGCTTGCAGTTACAACTTTCCGTGAATTCTATGTGAAAAGAATGTGTTTGGGAAAACACTGCCAAAGGTTTCTTCAGTTTCCCAGAGAGGCCTTACGGTGTTTGAATCCAAGATAACTGAAGGGCTTGGAACTTGGAGATGGGGCCAGAGCCTGTGCAGGGTGGGAGGTGGTAAGGTCTAGGGGTAGGGGAGGTCTGCTGAGGGAAGACCTGGGAGATGTTCTGGGACACCAGGACTCAGGTGACCCTGAGTTTTGTTCTCCTAGTGGCACACCAGAAGAGCAGACTCCCCATCCAGTTCCCACAAGGACAAATGGATCTAAACGTTCTCCTTTTCTGGCTGTGACCCTTCTGTCTCTCCTTTCCTTCACCTGACCAGGACACTTCCCCTGAAGCTGGGGTGGGGACATAATCTAAGTAGCTTGGGGTGGGCAGCCTGTGATGGGTGGAACCAGAGAGTTAGGACCCATAGATGTGACAGATGAGTTGCCTGTCTCTGTCCTTGGTTTCCTTGGCTCTTACAACACTTCCCCTCTCCCTCCACATTACTCTTCAATACCTATCTCTCTCTCTTAAATAATTATTTACTTATGTGTATGTGTGTGTGTGTGCATGCATGTGTGCACACACACACACGGGCATGTGTCACAGTGTGTATGTAGAGGTCAGAGGACAATGTAGATGTGTCAGTTCTCTCCTTCCACCATGTAGGTCCCAGGGATCAAACTCAGGTCTTTGGGTTTTTTTAACACAGGGTCTCATTTAGCCCAGGCTAGCCTTGAACTTGCTTTGTAGCCAAGGATGACCTTGAACTTCTGATCCTCTGGCCTTGTCCCATTTTTGATGTTACAAGCTTGCAATTCTGCTCATGCCCCAGCTCCCTTTTTACTTTTCTTTGAGACAGAATCTTACTGAGTTGTAAAGCTGGCCTTGAACTCATTCACTTTGTAGCCCAAGCTACCCTTGAACTTGCCACCTTCCTGCCTCAGCCTCCCCACTTACAGGTTTGTGTCTCCAGGCTCAACCTGGCTCTCATATTTTGCCAGCCCTTTGGATGAGGGCTCCAACAAACCTTGATGGAGGATTTGGGGAGAGGCTTGAGACCCTGCTTTCAGATGTGGAACCCGTGGGACACACAGTTTGTCCCTTTTTCTTGTCCTTCCTTCCACTTCTTGTTGTTTCCTGCACTTCTCTCTTTGCTGGGTGTGTGAGAAACCAAAATAGAAGAGCTGGCATGGTGCAATGCTCTCGGGCATGCCAGGACGCTTGAGAATCTTGTGGGCTTCCTGATCGGAGGGCGGAACTCAAAGGCAGGGGGTCTGTGTGCCCCTCACGTCTACTCACCCCCACTCTTTACTTCCTTTTTGAACTTCCCCCTTCCATCTGTGGAATCCATTGCAGGCTGGGGCGGAGGGGTGCAGCCCCTGGCCTGAGGCTGTAGGGGCCGTGCCCAGAGAGTAGAGCTAGCTGCCCTGGTGAGCCTAAGCTTCTGCTTCCCTGCTGTGGAAAGTGTTGCTTCCCCAAAATTCCCTCCATGGAAAGGCCATTCCAGCAACCCCCTGCCTCAGCCTGTGTGGAGGACTGTAGTATGTCCAGGTGCTGGGGATTGGACACATGTCATCCACTCTGCCTGCTGGCAGCACGAGGTTCAGGAACTGGGCACATAGAGACATGGAGCCCTTGGCTGCTGTTGCGTATCGTCAGGACCCAGGCTCCTGAAGGGCATGCCGACTAGCCAAGTGTGCCTGGATGAGACTCCTGGGACCTGGGACACATGCCACAGGCAAACTGGAGCATATTCGTCACCCAAGGTGTTTGTTTTAGGCATGAGGAAGCAAGTGGAAAAGGCAGCTAGGTAGCTCAGTGTTTCCCTGGAGACATCTCCTAACCTTACCTGCAGACCCTGGGGAGGCCTTAGGTTCTTAGCCATGCCATGGTTTAGGTTAGTGGTGGTGGGGGGCTGTTCATGGGAGTGCTGGGCCTCAGAACTGGGGCTTGAGAAGAGCCAGTAACACATGTGGCTCTGCTGTATCCCCTAGTGTTCCTGTTATACTGTCTTCTTTTACCCTTATTTCCTGGACTGACTGCGTTCTGTCCTTCTCTGCATATTTCTGATGACATGCCTAGAAAATCATGGGTGGAATCCATAAATACCCCTCTATGTAGCAGAGAGGCTGTGTTGTCTGTGTGAAGTCACCCAGCAGGTCAGGTGGAAGTGGGCTGAGGCCCTGGTCTCTCTTCTCTCACCTATTCTCTTGCCTTGCAGAGAAAATCTACATCATGAAGGCTGACACAGTGATCGTGGGCTCTGTAAAGACCGAAGTTCCCGAGGGCCGGGCACCAGCAGGGTCTACAGAACCTGAGTTGGGAGCAGAGCTGGAGGTGGACCACGCCCCCCACTACCCAGAGCAGGAGACAGAACCACCTTTGGGCAGCTGCACCGAGGTCATGTTCTCAGTGGAGGAAGGAGGAAAAGAGGACCACGGGCCCACGACTGTCTCTGAGAAGTGACACCCAGCGTTATCTGGGGCTACAGAGCAGCTGAGTACACCCTTGAGTTCAGCTTAGCACCAGCCTGGGAAGCTACTGCAGCTTGAACTGAAGCCCAGCATCCACTGATGACCCAGGATGAATCCTTCAGCTGCTGCCAAGAGCACTGGCCCCTGTGCACCAAGGTGGGCACTTGCTGTCAGGCTAGTATCTGATAAGCAAAAAAGCCACAGGATGGTTCCAGGCCTCCTTGCCCACACCCCTGTACCCTGCCTTCTCTCTCTGGGTCTCAAGGGATGGCTTTACTGGCATGCTTTCAGCCTCCGGTTGCTGTACATGTGGCTCCCTGTGGGCACAGAATCAGCCCCTATTGCTTCCTCTTCTGAGGCAGAGGGAAGTTAAAGGATAAACATTCACCACTTGGTCCATGATATCCTGTGCCCATCACACAGGACTCTGCACCACAGGGAGGGCACAATGAGACCCTCTTGGCATGGCCTTCCTCTTCTGAAGCCTACAAAATGGGCTAGAGATTCAACTCATTGTCCTCGGATGACCTTACCATCTGTGGATCCCCTAGCACCTGCAGTGACCCCACCTACCCAGTGCTGCCAGAGACTCTGCTTTGCCCAGGGACTTCCTGTCACATGGAGATAGGAGTACTGCAGTCCTGGGTGCCCTTAATACTCTGTGCCAACATCTTTTCCACTGTGGAAATGAAAAAGCACTGTCCTAAGCCAGCAGCATCAGGCCTGGCTCCTAGCTCCCCATGCTTTCATGGGTTGGAGCCCGAATGTTGAAGGCACCCTGGTCACACTGCTTTGTCATACTCTACATCCACTGTTAGGAGGCAATGGTGGTGGACATACCTGAAAAGGTCTGCTTTTAATGTTTTTTTTTCCCCCTTTTGATGGGAACTTGAACCCATGGCCCTGTGCATGGCAGGCAAATATTGAAGGGCTGATCAACCGTAGCCCAGCATTTCACACTAAGACTAAAGCTGCTGTCACTCCCAGCCTGGTTCCCTCCCTGGCACCTGCAGCCTCCTGTAACAAACAAGCAGCCGACTGGATGACACATCTGGTCTGTGGCAGCCTGGGGACTCTGGACTTACCCCTGGGCCAAGCAGGGAGAGTTCTGTTTACTCATCAGCCGCTCAATGTCAGGAGGAAGTTGGGGCCCATCAGGGATCACGAGGGGAGTTTCTGAAACCGCCTGAATCTTTGGGGAAAAGTTGGAGAAGCTGAGTGCCACTGAAGGCATTATACTAGGGTCTGGACGCTGGCCAGAAGGAATGTGTCGTGGCTGGATGGTTGCCCAGTTGTCTTGTGCGAGGACACAGTGAATGTGTGGGCATACACAGTGACCCCAAGTCATGTCATGATGACCAAATGGAACTTTTGGAAGATATTGCCAAACTTTTTCTCCTTTTTTTTTTTTTAAGATAGTCTCTTTCTTGTTCTGTATCTTAGGCTAGACTCAAACTTGATATGTAGCCCAGGTTGACCCTGAACCTGTAACCCTGCTACCTTAACTTCCTTAGTGATTACAGGCTTGGGCCACCATGCCAGGCTGCCATACACTTCAACAAAGTGACATGTTCCCCTGCACAATTGATGCAAATTTTGACCCTCTAAAAATCCATAAGGGCAAAAAAAAAAAAAAAATCCATAAGGGCCTGTAAAAAAGTGGAATTGTAAGGCTGAAGATTGATTTCAGAGATGATTGATGAGGAACCCCTGAGTACAAGACTGTCAGGGTGTGCCTCCCACCAGGCAGGGATATTCTCTGTGTGCATGGCACTCACAGCCAAGGGCAGGAGCCTGTGACCAGCTGTGTGCCCCTTAAATCTCTCCTTGTTCATCCGGCCAGTCTCTTCCTCCCTTTTCAAGGTCTGTCCTTCAGGGATGCTGGGAATAAAGGGTCTCCAGTCACAAGGCTGCCTTTGGTATTTACAGGACGAATCCTGGGCCTCTCCAGGACTTTCTTCCCACAAGCAGGCTTGGGCCGCACAGCTTTGGAAACAAGGAAACTCCATGTAGCTGGAGGAGCCGGAGGTCTATGGTACCCAGGGCTTCTATGACTAAGCAGGAGAGGTCCCCACCACCCTACACACAGAGCAGGGCAGAGCTGCGGCTACAGGCAGCTAGCCCAGAGCATGCCCTCGCTGGCACCTGTGGTCTCCATTCCTAGGACTGTAGCCCACACCTGCACTTCACCTTGAGGCTGACTCTGAGCCAGCTGCTGGTTGGCTATACAGTGAGGCCAGGAGCCAGAGCTCTCCTGATAGGGACCTTCCTAGGCTCTTGCTGTTCTGATGTCCAGGACAGTGAAGGGACGGGCCCTTGTTCTCAATGGGGCAGCCCTGTGTGTTGAACGACCCCGCCTCCACTGCTTCCTGACCAGTTATCCACAGTTGGTAAGGGTCCAGTTCTTTGATGCTGTTGCTTCCCAGTCTCCAAGACCTGACACCCTGTGATGGGCAGCTAAGTCCCCCAAGCTTCCCTCTCTTCCTCTTGACTTTGCTTCCCAACAATGAGGCTGCAAAGGACTGGTTCTTGGCTATCTTCACTGGGCAGTGTTGCATTGGGCTGAGTGGGCATGAATGTATGGAGTGAGGGGCAGTCCCCAGCTGCAGTTCTCCATGAGTTCCCTCTTGGGCCTAGGGAACTGGTGCTCAGAGTCAGGTTCAAATCCCAGCTCTCCCAGAGACCAACCAGGGAGCTAGCTTGCTTGATCACTTTGAAGGCCATCATCATCTGTTGCTAGGACACAACGCTTGAGGCTGGGAAATCTATTAAGAAAGATGTTTATTCTGGCTCATGGTTCTATCAGATAGGAAATTCACAACTGATCAGCCTCACCTAAAGAGGCTCTCTCATTGCCTCAACTGTGGTGGGGAAACCAGGGCTGGTAGGTAAAACATGAGGTCACCTTGTTCTTATGGTAACTTTCAATCCACAAACCGTGTGGACTCATTCCTGGGGGGCCCACAGAGTCTTAAAGACTATGAGTGCACTCAGTGACCCAGCCCTCCCATGGTCCCTGCCTCCCACTACTACTACAATGACAAGTCTCAGCATGACCTTCGAAGGGCCTCACCGTATTCACCCCACATGGCTCCATTTCCTCAACTAGGAAATGGGTACTGATCTTGACCCAAGAAGGCTGTGGGTTTCCCTGGGGATGCCACTTGTGACTAGTGACTTTAGTTTTTACTCCATCCTGGCATCCACTTGTCCAGAGTGACTCCTTCCTATGCTATAGAGTTAGGCTTTCTCTCTTGCGAATAAGAGGGTCCCCTCTCAGAGGCCATTAGACAGGACACATGTTTCAGGAGAAAAAAAAATATACTCAGTCATGGTTGGTTCCAAAAGCTGGTCCTCCAAAACCTACTTTTGGACTAGCCTGATACCTTGCTTCCCTTGGGGCCAAGTTGTCCCTACAATGGGCAGGTTGCTTTTTCTTGTCCGCGGTACCCTGGGAACCCTTCAGTTCAGGAAGAGGGCTGGCTGTGTGTTAGACATCTAAGACTCTAAGTGTATGTTTGAGGTCCCTCATGGTTCTAGTGTCTTCCAGAGCACACTGCATTACTGTTCAAGATCTTTTGTTCACAGTGACATTTTCTCAGAAACACGCACTCTGAGCCAAGCTCAGGCTAGTAAAGAGTTCCTGGCACACAGCTGTCCTCCCAGCGATCCTGTGTCCAACAGCCCAGACAGTGACTCACGATCCCTGATGTGGTGGCGCACACCTTTAATCTCAGCACTAGTGAGGCAGAGGAAGGTAGATCTCTGGGTGTCCAGCCTGGTCTACATAGTCAGATAGTCAGTTGTTGGGAAGTCAGGGATGCATGTAGAGACTTTATCTTGAGTTCAGTCTGCAGGTTAGCTTAATTTGGGCTGCAGGACAGTGTCTGCAGTGAAGAGGTTGGGGACAGCTTCCCTGAGGAATTGCCCTCTAGCTCCACCTGAGTGAAATAAGCCAGCAACACTCAGAAGGCAAGAACAGCCAGTGCAAAGGCCTTGAGATGGAGAAGCTCCTAGACTTGAGATTCAGGAAGGATACAGTCATAGAGAAAGCCCAGTGTTGGGGGAGAAAAGAGGTGGGTGGGGAGAAGCTTGGCTAGGGAGGCCTGCTGAGCCATCACAAGGCACTTAGGCTGGAGCAAAGGACCAGTGTTCCATGCTTAGTTTTATTGTCTTACAAGTACAATAAACATTTCAGACTGGGTGATAAAAGCCAAACCACAGGGGCACCAAAAGTCCCAAGAGCAGATTTCAGAGGGAAGTTGGGAATACTGGAACAGGAAGCAGTTGAACAGACAACATTCCCAGGTATTGCTGGGGAGCTACAGCAGGAAGGAGCCGGGAGGTCAAGGTTCTTCTGTCTTGGTATCTTCCAAGCCTAGATGGAGAAGTCTGGAGGCCTCTGGCATTGGGTCTCCTGTCATCTGAGCATCACAGGAGTTATCAGTGGCCCTGGCGAAGCATGAGGACACTTTGTCATGGATGGAGATAGTGGAGGGTATGGCTGGGGGAGGGCAGGCCTCCTTGGTTCAGCCTTGAGCTCAGCCAGTTCCCAGCCACAGTTTCACACTCTTGCAACTAGTTTCCTGACAGGAGGGACTGAGTTCTCACCTGGCAAGATGAGAGGTGAGAGAGACATCTGGGAGGTGATGCGAATGAACATCTTGCCCAGCTGGCAGTTTTCACGGTCACTGTCAGCTGCCTTTTGAGAGACTCTGACTTCCCCCAAGCCCTTCTTTAGTCTGTGTCTGAGCTTCCTAAGGACAGTCCTAAAACCTAAGCTGGGCTCTGGGCAGAGCTCGCCACCCCACAGCTAGAATGTTCCAGAGCTGGAGTCCATCCTGTCAACTCTGACTCCAGATCCCTCCCTCCATCTAGGTGGCCTGGCTGTCTTGGTGGTGAGGGGTAAGGTGGATGGCGCAGACATGACAAGCCACCTTGAGGCAAGTTTCAGCTGTGAGTCACCACCTCCATGCAATGTGAACAGCGTCCATGACACACTCCCCTGCCTTGATGGACGGAAACCCTGTGACACCACAAGCCAAAATTCATCTTTCATTCCTTACACCATTTCGGTTGTGGTCACAGTGCTGTGGGAATTAAGAAGGAGGTGGATTTGTGGAGGGAGGGGTGTTGCACATGGAGGCCAGGGGAGGATATCAGGTGTCCTTTTCTGTCTCTTTTTATCTTATCTTACCCTCTTGAGACCAGGACTCTCACTGAATCTGGAACGAGGCTGGCAACTAGCAAGCCCCAGTGATCCTCTGTCACGCTGCCCCTCATAGATCTGGGTTATAGGTTTTTGTAGCCACATCCTGTTTTTTCACATGATGGCTGGGGATTCGAACCCAGCCCGGTCTTTATTCTTGTTTATCAAGTGTTCTTTGTTAGAGTTTCTGTTGCTGGGGAGGAAGGGGTTATTTGGCTCACACTTACAGTTCCTTCCATCACTGAAGGAAGTCAGAGCAGGAACTCAAACAGGGCAGGAACCTGGAGGCAGGAGCTGATGCAGAGGTCATGGAGGAGTGCTGCTTACTGACTTGCTTTCTCAGCTTACTTTCTTATAGCACCCAGGACCACCAGCCAGCAGCCCAGGGATAACATCACCCACCATGAGCAGGGCCTCCCCCATCAATCACTAATTAAGGAAATGCCCTACTTGTTTGCCTACAGCCTGATCTTATGGCAGTATTTTGTAATTGAAGTTTTGTAAAAAATGGCTAATTAAATTATTAAACAGCATTTATATTATCGTTGATTGGTTGGCAGTGTGAAGCCATTATAAATGAGCACACAGAGACACTTGATGGATTTTAACAAACCTTAGCCTGGATTGTGAAATCTTAGCACATCTAAGCTAGCTCTTAATTCTGTTCCCCAGATAAAGCCCCGTGTAATATACATACATCCCCTGGGCTGTTATTCCCCACGCTATGCTGATGTTCCCACGTAAGAGTGACGTTCTTCTCTCTAACCCATGGCGTGTGTCCTCCTTCCTGCTCTTGGCTTCTTTCCTTCTCCTCCTGGAGGCTTCTTCTACTGGAGGCTTCTTCTACCCATCAACCTCTCTGCTTCAGAAGCCCATGCACCTAAATCCTGCCTACCTCTGACTCCGCTCAATCTCAGGCCTCAGCATTTGTTTGACCAATCAGAGACAATGGTTAACAAGAAAGGTACCATAGCTTCACTTGGTGTACAGCAATCGGGCTTCTGGGAGCAGGTTAATTAACATTTAGAATGCAAAACCTCACTCCATCAAGGTTCCCTCCTCTCAGAAGACTTTAGGTTGGGTCAAGCTGGCATAAAACTATCTGGCACACATTCTTACATGCTGAGCCATCACTCCTGCATTTCGAATGCTAGGCAGACATTTTACCAGCAGAGCTGCATTCCCAACCCTTCTATGAAATTCTGTTCCACTCCGATGATGGGGATGCCTTGGATTTTATAAATAAAGATTCTGAGGACATAGAGATGCCTCAGAAGCTAAAGGTGTAAACTGCCAAGCCTGTAAACCTGAATTAGAACTCATATGGTAGGGGAGAACCAATTCCTCTTACACACACACACACACACACACACACACACACACACACACCATTCAAAATAAATGTAAACACATATATTTACAATTCCTACCAGCTACTTTTCTTTCTTTCTTTTTAAAGACAATGTCGTATTATGCTGCCTAGGCTAGTCTTGAATTCCTGGACTCAAGTGGCAGTGTTGGGATCACAAGTCTCATGATGCAGCAACAGATAGTGCCAGGGTCTTCAGACCTGGCATGCATCACATTTGCCCTATCACTAGCAAGTGGATACAGAGCTAGGACTCCAGGGTGCGGGTGGACTTTTGAAAACATCCTGTGTGTGTGCCAGGCCCTTGCATGTAATACTTTCCCTTAACTATTTTCTTTTTAGACTTTTCATGTGTATGGCATGTGTGTGTGTGTGTGTGTGTGTGTGTGTGTGTGGTCTGTGTCTACATGTGTGCTCTTGAATACCTGATATTGGAGAATGACCCTCTATTTATTCTTTGAGGCAGGGTTTCTCAGTCGAGCCCAGATCTCACTGATGTGGCTAACCTTGTTGCTAGCCAGCTTGCTCTTGGGGATCCCCTGTCTGTGCATTCCAAGGCTGAAATTACAGGTGGTATTTATCACTCCCACCAGGTATTTATGTGGATTTCTGGGCATCTGTACTCCAATCTTCTCACTTGTGTGGCAAGAGCTTCAAACACCAAGCCAGGTCTCCAGTTGTGGATTCAAGTCGTTCTGTGTGTACTCTGCAATCCTCGGGGGTGGCTTGAGCACCCAAGGGCCAAGTACACACACAGAGAGGCAGGGCTGAGCTTCATAACTCCTTTGTCTGACTTGAGAACATTGGTGGCTCCTTCTGTTTCTTTTTAGGGGAGGAAACTGAGGTTCTCAGAGTTCCTGCCTGGCCTCCTGAGCCAGGGGCACCGTCTAGGGTAGGACCCCTCTCCTGCAACCCCTGGTCTGTCAACCTTCAAGGAGCCTGCTCAGGAAGTCAGAATTGCAGCCAGATTACTCAAGAGCGGGATGTCATAGGTCGTGGTTTTTATTTGCTGGCTTGTATCACTTGGGAAATGCCAGCGGCTTCAACACACATCAGGGAAGGCCCCACCCTGGACAGAGACCCTCTGCAAATGCTGGTCACTTACAAGATCACAGGGTCCGCTGGACCAGGGTCAGTCATCAGATTTCCCTGAATGTCACTTGGCCCTTCTGGGTCAGACAAGGGGCCCCATCCCTTCCCTCCAGCAATTCACACACGTTGTGAGGAAAGATGGAACCAATCCCTTTGTGAGGCTTCTTGTACTCTCTCCCATAAACCTCACAGGGTGCTCGGAGGAAATAGTGACTATAGATATCCTGTGCTCCTGGTGAGGAAATCCATGCTCACAATAGAAGTTAAGTCACTTGGCCAATGATACACAGCTACTAAATGGTGCAGACAGGATTCGAACCCTGGCCACTGGGTCAGGACTCCACTTCTCAGCCACTTGGCTGTGACCTACTATGGCTCAGGCAGGGGCCACCACTGGGCTCTGTTGTTTATTTTATTTGGTACTTTTACTACTGTCCTAGAATTGGCTACAGGGAGCTAATTCACTTGCTACACTGCCAGGTTTGCCTGGCCCCATGAGAACGCTAGGTGCTGGACAACACATGTTGGCACCCAGGGGCTCAGAAAACATCCAGATAATGGTTACTTCCTGGTTTCCAATCTACCTTTCCTTTCCAAAGCCATGTGCTGGTCAAACTGCTCTCCCACGGAACCTTCAGTGGCTCCCTGGGGCCACAGTCTACCAGTCTGGCCCTCTTCAGTTGGGCCTGGTGCCTTCCATAGCTCTCTGTCTTAAGTGTCTCTGAGCCCCAACTATGTCCCTTGGGTCACCCGCATGGAGGACACATCCCAGCGTGAAGTCTGCTTAGTGCGTCCCTCCTGAACTTCATCTCTTCCTTCGCTCTCCAGATCACACAGCTCCCGTAGCACTGACTGGAGGAGGAATGGAGGCCAAGTTTCAGAAACCAGACAGTAATGATCTGTGTCTGAGAAGATGAATTCCTTCTGTCTTAGTTAGGGTTTCATTGCTGTGAAGAGACACCACGACCAAGGCAACTCTTAACAAAAGGAAACATTTAATTGGGGGCTTGCATACAGTTTCAGAGGTTTAGTGCATTATCATCATGGCGGGGAGTGTGGCAGTAGGCAGGCAGGCAGACATAGGACTGGAGAAGTAGCTGAGAGCTTTACATCTTTGATCCACAGGCAGCAGGGGACGCTGAGGCTGGCGTGGGCGTTTGAAACCTGAAAGCCCACTCCCAGTGACACACCTCCTCCAACAAGCCCGAACCTTCTAATCTTTCCAAACAGTTCATCAACTGGGGACTAAGCATGCAAATATATGAGCTGTGGGCTGGGGTCACATTCTCATTCAAACCACCCCACAGTTCACTTGCTCATTCGGTTGCTCAAGGTAGAGACCTGTGTAGAGCACCTATCATGTCCTCAGGCACTGTGAAGCTAAGGGATGATGGCTTAGCTAGGCAAGGCAATTCTTTGAATGTCAAAGTCCTCCTGGGAAGGGTAGCCTGGAGTTGAGCTTTGACCTTGGGGAGCTCAGAGGAGATGGCACCCAGGGGAGACCTCCTGCAAGGAAAAACCCCTACGGCAGTTTCTCCAGCCCCTCCTGAGGCCAGTACAACTTCCTGCTGCCTTCTGGAACACTCCACCCCTCTCTGTGGAGTGGATCTAACAAGCCTGCTTATACCAGAAGGATAGAGTAAGGATGAAGCTCTTACTTTGTTATATGGATGTCTATCAAGCCCAAACTGCAGGCTTATGGTGCTGAGGCCATAGGCCATACCCTCATAAACAGCTAGAAATCTGAGCTAATGATATCTGGTGCAACTGAGAGACAAAGAGTGTGGCACAGGGGGACCTCAGGGTGAGTCAGGGTCACAGTGGGACTTGAGGATGTAGCCCACATGACAGGAATATGTTTTAGTTATTTTTCTCACAGCTTTGACAAAATCCCAGGCAGAAACAACTTAAGGAAGTAAGGGTTTACTTTGGCCCACACTTTTCATCTCTCATGGTGGGGAAGGCATGGAGACAGGAGCGTGAGGCGGCTGCTCCATTTGCACCTGCAGTCAGGAAACAGAGAGATGAATGCTGGCCTGTGCTCTGCTTGGCTTCCCCTTTTTATTCAGCTCAGGACCCCAACCCTTGGGATGGATACCCACATTTAGGGTGGGTCTTCTCCACCTCATTAACCCAATCTGGAAACCCTCTCACAGGCACGACCAGAGGTGTGTCTCCTAGATGATTCTGGACCCTTTCAAGTTGATCTGGCACTGTTAGCCCTCAGAAGGAGGTTCATCTGGGGAAGGGAGGATAGATCAAGCAGCAGGAGGAAGGACAGAGAATGAGCAGTTTGTTAGTCTGGGGTGCACAGTGCCCCGCCCACTGATGTGCTTGTCCTGGTTGCTGAAGGAGAAAGGGAGAGGATGTGTGGGCTGACTTTCCTCTTGCATGCTCCAGGAAGAGAGGCAGGGGTGCTGTGCGGGGCAGTCAGCCAGAAGTTGTACTGGCCTCAGGAGGGGCCGGAGAAACTGGCACAAGGGTTTTTCCTTCTAAGCTGAGAGGGAAGAGCAGAGCTGGCATTTCAGGAAGCCCTGAAGTTCCGAGTCTGCATTTCTTTACTTGTTTATACCTAGACAGACAGCACACCTGGTGAGTGTGCTGTTAGGAGTGGAACCCAGGGCTGTGTACATCCCAGGCAAGTGCTTTGCCAGCTGAGCTGCATCTCCAGCCTTTCTGAGTCTGCATCTGCTGAGCTCACAGTAGATATCAGGTGCCAGCCACTAAGATGTGGACAGGGTGGGGGCACCGAACAGAGGCCTGCCACCCCTGTTTGGCAGTCAGGGAAGGCGGGCTCAGGAAGATGAAGAGATAGGCGGATGGTCAAAGTCATGTATCAGTAAATGGCCTGAGTTAGGGCTTGGTCCCACGTCTAGGTGAAGCTAAGCTGTTAGCCCAGCTGACTAAAATAGTTTTCTTCCTTAATTTCATTATTTTTAGTGCACAAAACAATGGATTTCATTATATTTTCATGCATGTGTGCCATGGTATCTCCTAAAATAGCCTCATTGGTAAGCTCATTAGCAACTGAAATGCTGCACGGTTCTAGGAGCTAGGAATCCTGGGTTCTCCTTTGGGGCACAGGGCTGTATCTCAGTCGAAGGAAGGCAAATGGGCACAGCTATTCTCCCTGGCATACAGTAGTAGGTGCTCAGTGTATGTTGAGTCTTCAGGGCAGGCAGAGCAGGCCTGGGGAGCAGGGAGGGAAATACTCAAGACAGACTTCACCCTGAGGACTAATTAGAGATGGCTTAGTCACTGTCCCCTTGAGAAGCTCCAGGGCTCCTCAGCCAGAATCACTTTGCTTCTCCCTTGGGCTGTATGCAAGGAGCTGGTCCACACTGAGTCACTGCATTCCACTCCAGCCACGGCTGCTGTTGGGTACAGTGTCATGAACGCGTGACTGAGTGAAGATTGAGAAACTGAACCCAGGGGAAATTCTTTCTTTCTTTTCCCTTTTGAATGGAGGAAGGTGAAAGCAGTTTGGGAAATTGCAGACCATGACATTGGGACTCCCGGCTTACCCAGCTATGGAGCTGAGGTGCACAGGCTCTGACCCGCTCTCAGGAGCCATGGTCCTCAGAGCAGGGAGCGGGGAGGCTGGCTCAGGAAAAGGAACTACAGCCATCCTATGTCCAGCCTGGCAGGGGACTGAGCCTGTGCTCATCATTCCCATCACCTTCTGTCTACTCTGGCTCTAAGCTGATGGCTTCACAACTTAGAAATGCAGCAGATACTCCATGCTGGCTCATGGGCTAGTAGTCCCCAGGGAGAGAAAGTGTAGTGGCATAGCCTGGAGGAAGCAGGCAGGGCTGAGCTTCGCTTCCCAAGGGCTTTCTAACTCTGAGGCCCCCTAAGTTTTCCTTCCCAGACTGCAGATTGGGAAATTGAGACCCAGGGAGAAGTGAGGCATGCTGAGGTCACACAAAATCAGTGTCCACAGAGCAAAACGGGTCTGTCACTCAACGTCTTCCAAGGCTCTGCTCCCTGAAGAAGCTGTATTATTTTGAGAATTTCTTCCCAGAGGGAAGATGGAAACAATGTCTACCTCCTCCTCATAAGGTCCTGAGGATGAGCCAAAATATGATTTTACCAAAGTTCACATTGGGGAATTAATGAGTTTTTTGGGCTCCTTTACTAGCATGAATGAGGGGCTACTTGCAGAAACCTAGATAGCCCCAAAGCTGCCACACTGGGAAACTTTTCATGCCAAAATGATTGTGGCTTCTCTATAACCCACAGATAGAGCCCCTCTTAATTATCATTCCCCAGCCTGTGTACTCTAGCATCTCCTGAGACCACAGAGCATACACACTTATGGCAGAATATGGCAGCTAGAAACTCAAATGACGGTCTGGTGATTCTTCTTACTCCATCCTTCTATGAAAGGATGTCAATGGTCAACAACCAGATCATGAAGGACCCTTGCAAGAAGTGCCGCTAATTGGATGAAGATGGTGGCTTTTTTGCTTCTGAGTTCTATATGCCGTATGTTCAGGGCACCTGAAGAACCTTAGGTTCTCTCTGTCTGTGAACTGGAACCTCTTTGGAATACCTGGTACAGCATAACAAGCAGGCACTGCCTGGCAAACTTGGGATTATATTGAGATTTACTACACAGAATTGGGATTATAATGAGATTTGCTCTGTATCAGGGACCCGCGCTGTGCTGGCTGTGAGGACTCATGGGAGTTGATTAAGATAAAAGATGAGATTATGAAGCCCTGCCATTTGGCTGTTCTTGAGTCACTGAAGATACCAACCGGGAACTCAGATGTGAAGGGGTGGGGTGAGTGTCAGGGAAGGTGTAGTCTTTTGGCCCCAGTCACATCCAAATGGCCAGAGGGAAAAGAAAACTATGGGGAGATATGAATGGAACAAACGGATGAACTGTGCTCATGGGAGGAGTAAATCTGTTCTTCCCCAAATTCAACCGTCAGTTCAGTGGAACCTCAATTCATCTATTTCTACATTTATTAATCATCTGTGAGTGTGTGTGTGTGTGTGTGTGTGTACACGTGCCACGGTGCTCATGTCTGGAGGTCAGAGGACAACTTCATGGACCTGGTTCTCTCCTTCCATGGTGTGCCTCTTGGGGACCAAACTCAGGTCATTAGGTTTGCCATCAAGCTTCTTTAGCTGCAGAGCCATTTCACTGGCTGTGAAATCTCAGTTTAAACCACAGTTGGTGTTTGGGAAATTTGGCAAATGGGTTTAGCTGAAGGGAGTGATAGTGTATATGCCCATGTGTGCATGCACAGAGGACAGATGAGGACATGAGGTGCCCTGCTGTGCCACTCTCAGCCTTCTTCCCTTGATCTGGGGGTCTCTCGCCATATCTGGAGCTAGATTTGGCAGCCAGTGAGCCCCAGAAATCCTCCTGTCTCTGCCCTCTACAGCCCTAGGGCAACAGGCACACATGACCAAACCTGTTTTCTTATGTGAGTGTTGGGGATTTGAACTCAGGTCCTCATGCTGTGCAGCAAGCACTCTTACTCACTAAGCCATCTCATCAGCCATTATTATTATTATTATTATTATTATTATTATTATTATTTTGCTGGTGGGGCACAGTCTTACTTTAAGCCAGTTATGAAGAAGAAGTACAAATGAAGAGACTTCACCCTGTCTACTAAACATTCTTCAGGGGCCTGCTAGCAACAATGTGGAACCTGTCCAGAAATGACAAGACCGAAAGAGGAGATGAGCTTTTTCAGAAACTGACCCATGTACTTGCAATAAATGATAGGAGGATGGAGTATGGTGGTGTAAGAAAGACAGGCTGACAAAAGCATATAATTCAGGTGTTTGACTGGCCCAGCTGTGATAGCTAAGATTATAAAGTCAATGAAAGGAAAAGATAGAGAAAAATATCTCCATCACTTCCGGTAAAGAAGTCCCTTTAACTATGATCTAATGGAGAATATTGACGGGTTTTGCTACATTAAAATTAAGGAATTTTTGAGCCTGGCAGTGGTGGCACACCCCTTTAATCCTAGCACTGGGAAGACAGAGGCAGTAGGCTCTCTGAGTTCGAGGCCAGCCTGGTCTACAGAGTAAGTTCCAGGACAACCAAGGCTATGCAGAGAAACCCTGTCTCTAAAACAAAACAAAATCTCAAAAAAAAAAAAAACCCAACTTTTAAAAATTACATTGATTGATTGGTTCGTGTGTTTGTGGGGTGGAACATGTACATGAATAGCTTTCGGAAGTTGGCTCTTTTCTCCCACCATGCGGTTCCTGGAGATGGAATTCAGGGTGACAGGCTTAGTGGCACACACCTTCTACCTGCTGAGCTCCGTCAGCTGTCCAATTAAGAAATTTTGAAACAGTGAGGGGAAAGAGCGTGAGTAAGGACCAGCAACCAGCAAGCACATACCAGAATGGAGGAGGTATTTATGATATCTGAAAATGACAAGGGATTAATATCTAGAAGGTACAAGGAATTAGAGCAGATCTACAAGAAGACAGGAAATAATAACGATCGGATGAAAGGATGTTGAAAAGCAGTTCACAGAAGGGGAAACCCAAATGACTCAGCAGCAGTGAAGAGGTGCTTAGACCCATGAACTTCAGAGAAATGCAAATGAGGTACCAGCGGGTTCCACTTCACACCCACCAAATTGGCCCTAGTCAGAAAGCTGGCTAATGGGGAGTTCAGGGGAAAACGTGCCAAAATAGGAACTCTCTGGCCCTGTCAGTGGGGTGTGACTGTGTGGGCAGCACAGGGGAATAGGGCAGTATTAGAGAGACAGATACACATGTACCTGGTACCCTGTGGTCCCATACCCCATTTCTGAGATGCTCCAACACCCATAAGCCACACTAGATTGATTTACAAGGAAAGATGGATTGCAGCAGTAAGGATCTTAGCAGGGGTGAGGAAAGGAACAGAGTTTGAGAGAAAATAGAGTTGGTCTGGAATCCTCAGTGGTAGAGTGCATATTTAACATGCAAGAGGGCTGAGCTCAGGGCACACACACACACACACACACACACACACACACACACACAGAGGAACTGTGTGTAGCAGTTCCTTGTATAGCAAGATCTGAATAATATAATTCATTCTACTCTATGGACCTGAGATCCAATAAGCAAGTGATCAAGAGGAGTTATAAAAAAAATTATGCTCAGACCAGCCACAGAATTATGAAATGCCTAGGAAACATAAGAGGGCAGAGAGGCCATTTATAGAGGGAGGGAGGGAGGCAGGGAGGCAGGGAAACCGAAGCCAGAGTAGATAGGGGATGTCATTGCTTGTTTTAGGGTGTGTATCTAGAAGCCTGTGGTCCATGGATGGGACCAGCATCTCCCTGTATTCTTCAGAGACAGAGGGAGAGACAAGTGAGATGTGGAGTTGCAGAGGGGGGTTCGTGGTTTGGAGAGAGACAGTGAAGATGGGGAAAGGGGAAGTGGGTGTAGGATTAGAGGAGTGAGGGTAGGGACACTGGCCCTGGGAAGAGCTATCTCAGACTTCAGGTGAGAGGGGCCAGGATCTGAGAGGCAGACAGAAATGAAAGCACCTTGAAAATAAAGGGGGTGGGGCTGGAGAATAAAAGGTGTGGGAATGGAGGTGTGACTCAGTAGAGCACCCTTTCTAGGGTGTAGAGTCCTGGGTTCTAGTCCAAGCACCAGAAAAAATAAATAAAGAATAAAAGGGGGACTGGAAATATAACTCAGTTGATAGCATGCTTGCCAACACTCAAGAAGTCCTGGGTCCCATCCCTAATATGGCGTGAACAGACACCCTGGTGAACCCTGGTGGTAATCCCAGTACCAGGGAGTGGAGGCAGGGGGATTGGGAGTTCAGGGCCATCCCTAGTTACACAGTAAGCTTGGAGCCAGCCTGGGCTGCATAAGACCCTGTCTCAAAAAGAAATTTTAGCCGGGCGGTGGTGGCGCACGCCTTTAATCCCAGCACTTGGGAGGCAGAGGCAGGCGGATCTTTGTGAGTTCGAGGCCAGCCTGGTCTACAAAGCGAGTCCAGGACAGCCAGAGATATTCGGAGAAACCCTGTCTCGAAAAACCAAAAAAAAAAAAAAAAGAAATTTTAAGGGCTGGAGAGATGGCTCGTTGGTTAAGAGCACTGGTTGCTTTACCAGAGGACCCAGGTTCAATTCCCTGCACCCACGTGGCAGCTCACAGCTGTCTGTAACTGCAGTTCCAGGGGATCCAACAGCCTCACACAGACATAAATTCAGGCAAAACACCTATGCACATGAAATAAAGATAAGTAATAGATTAAAAAAAAGAAATTTTTAAAAATGTAAAAGAGATCAGGAAGAGAGAAAAGAGTAGTTATGAAAGGAAACACGGAGATAAATGGCATTGCTGATGGGGGTCCTGGGGGTCTGGAGTTCACAGGACAGGACCCAGTGAAAATGAAAGTGCACACCACCTCCCTCCAGCAGCCCTACTTTCTAGGTTTACCTTCTGGGGGAAACACTTTCCTGTGCCTCTGATGAGACTGTATTTGGCAGTACAAGAGATGGAGCATTGCACATCCCCAAAAGTCCACAAGGGAGCAGTGAAAAAAGGGGTAGGCTGCCCTATCCCCACCCAGCAAGTGAAAGAGAAGAAAGCTAGAACCGAACTCAGCAACATGGGGATGTTCTCCTCTCAAAGGCAGTGCTGTCTACAGGTCAGACCGTGCGCCTGCTGTTTGGATTTGTGCATCCATGCATAAGAAACACAGTCTCTCTTCAGCATCTTCTGGAAGTGACCTCCACCAGCCCCTTCCTGAAGATACTCAACTCCATGAATGTTCATGTTCAGGACATGGCAAGAGATCACACCCAAAGACCTAGGTCTGTGTGATCTGGCTGGAATACAGACACACCTTTAATCCCAGGAGACAGAAGCAAGCAGATATCTGAGTTCTAGTCAGTGCTGTTCAGCCAGTTTGGTTGAGTCAGTGAACTGAGAGGCAGTGCAACGGAGTTCAGTTCATGGCAGTTCAGTTGGTGGAATTCAGAGGCAGTTTTATGGGGAGTTTTACAGAGACAAGTTGAAGAGAGAACAAACTACACACAAGCAAAGACAGAACGAGCCAGAGAATGAGAAGGAGCCAGAAGATTAGAGCAGATTGCTAGAGTTAGTTGGAGGCCAAGCAGAGCAATTCAGTTTGATGCTGAGAGAGAAGCCAGATTGAATTAGTCATCTTGGAGAGGAGTTTGAACCAGAACAGCTGAGTTGAACCAGCCTTCAAGAGTTCAGTAAGAACAAGAAAGGGTGAGCTTATTCAGCAGTAAGTCTCAAAGACTAAAAACGTTCTAGGCCTAGATAAAATTGTACAGAGATTAGAAGCTTCCAGGACTAGGCCTAGGTCAGCAGAAAGAGGCAGTAAGCCTCCGAGACGATGATTAAATCAGGTGAATGGATGATACCTTAACACTCTAGTACTTTATGTAAAAGATTGTAGTACTTTCGGGTAACACACATGTTTGCTTATAGACTTCAAGCTATCTTTATATGGTACTTCTAACACCTATACGAGTTTAGAGAATAAACAGCAATGTCAAGAAAAAAAGTCTGTATGTGTCCAGTATGCACATACAATGTTTTTGCTTGTTTGCTTTCTAGAACATGCCTGATCTCTGGTCGAACAAATTCCGGGATCTGAGTGCTCACTGGAATCCTCTGCGTTGTTCGTTTTCACACGAAGGCCGAAAATAGACTAGAGAAACTGTAAACTCAAAGCGGTTGTCCTTGGGAAGAAATTGCATGAGTGGGAACTGGAGCTCAGAGTCAAAGACCTCTAGTTTAATGATAAAGTAAAAGAATTTGAAATAAGTGGCTGGAAAAATGGCTCAGCAGTTACAAGTGTTTGCTGCTCTTTCAGAGTTCGGTTCCCTGCGCTCATGGTAGGCTGCTCAGAACCACCTGTAACGTCAAGTCTAGGGGTGTGTGTGTGTGTGTGTGTAGGTGGTGCAGAGTCCCAAGGTTGATTTATGATGTGTTTTCCTTAGTCATTCTTCACTAGACTTGGCTAGTCTGGCTAGCTAGCTCACTTTAGGATCTGCTGTTTCATCTTCTCACATGCTGGGATTAGAGATTGGCTACCACACCCACAGAGCATTTTGTGGGTGCTGGGGATCTAGACTCTTGTCTTCAGGCTTGTGTGGCAAACGCTTTACCCTTTGGGTCATCTCTCTGTCTCCTTACTTATTTATTTCTCTTTAAAAGGCATTTATTGATCATACATTTAAAAAACTTTATACCACAACTCTACACAATGTACAGTAATCTATTCCTTGGGGGCCAGGCCCAGGAGTCACCTCTCGTAGATAATGCTTTAGCAACAAATACTGGCCAAGCAGTTGTTTTAGAGAGACTGGGAAAAGACAACTAGGAATAGAAAAATTTTGGTTGCTTCTTAGCAACCTTCCTCCAGTTGACTGGGTTCTCTTTGGGCCTGCAGGTGGGAAGATCTGTATCCCTAAGTCCTCCCCTTCTTCAGAAGGAGGTGGGGATGGGAGACAGCATTTTTTGGGTCAGTGCTCCACCTCCCAGCGTGAATGACCAGCTTGGCCCAAGATATGCAAGTCTTGTGTGTGTGTGTGTGTGTGTGTGTGTGTGTGTGTGTGTGTGTTTGTGTGTGTGTGTGTGTGTGTGTATCTGGGAGGACAACCAGGGAAGACAGTTGTGAGTCTGTGACCAACACTAGTGACAGCTTCCTGTTCGTGACTTTAGTCTGTGACTCACCAAGGGTCTGGCCCAGCACAGCAAACTGCAGATAAGTGAGGACAAGAGTCAGGGAAGAAATGTCCTAACTGGGACCATTGAGAGAGACAGGACTATGATCCCCTTGTCCAGGAGTAGCCATATGCGACTGGGTCCCTAGAGACCACTTTGGAAGGAACTTGCTTTGTGGTTGTCTCTAGGCGTTCACTCAGACAAGAATATTAGAGAGTCTGCCTCTTAGTGGGAGCTGTGCCTCCCCGCACACCTCGAGCCACTGCAAGCTGCACCTAAAACCTCTGATGGTTTCTCTCAGTCCCAAGTGTGTGTATGGACTCATTAAAACAAAAAAACCAAAATCAAATCACCAAGGGTCTGGGGAGATGGCCCAGTGAATACTTGCCATGCAAGCATGAGCCCCACTGTTTGGATCCCTGACATTGGTGGTGGGGAAGCATAGTGGATGTGGTGGTACTCCTGGAATCTTAGACTCAGGAGGTAGAGACAGGGGGTCTGTCTGTGGAGTAAGCTAGCTAGACCAGCCAGATAGGTAAGCTCTGGGCTCAAGTGAGAGATCTTACCTCAAAATATAGAGAATTTAGGAAGACACTTGACATTAACTCCTGGTCTCAATGTGCATACATACACGCATGTGCCTCCAAGTGTGTGACACACACACTGTCACAGAAGGCATTCTTCCTCAGATCTTCTGTGCTGAAAAGAGCCTGTCACCTCTGTGTCTGTGGGTGGTTACATTTCCCCCAGAGGAGAAAGGGGTGGGGAGGGGAATCATATCCTCACCTGACATTCCAGCCACTCCTCCAAGACATTTGTACACAATTCTGTGTGAATTGCCCCTGGGGACCTGGGTGTGTCCCTGGAAAGGCTAGAGTACCTGGCTGTGGAAGACTAGAAGAGGGACTCTATGCAGCTACATGGAAGCAGTTATCCATGCTGGGTGAAGACTTTCCGGTGTGGCTGCTTTGGGGTCACCACCATGCTCTCTGTAAGGAAGTCCAACAAAATCACTGGTTCCCCAGAGTGAACTTGGGTAGAATGCTTTGGTTTGTCATTAGAACTTTATGAATAGGTGTAGGCCAACATAGCCATACCGCATACCCATAAACAAGTAAAACAAAAAAGAAGTTCAGTCATAGGATGCTGGCACTGGGGACTTTGGGGATACAGTTTCTGGCTCACTCTCTCTGGGTGTACACAGGTGGGAGTCTCAAAGGCTGAAACCTATGCTGGCTGAAGCTGGAGTGTTTCCTCCCAGAGGCTTGCCAGGCTGCCTGGTATACAGTAAGTGCTCCATTAGCAACCTGGGTAACCCTGTATGCCTTGCCCTTCAGAGGTGAGTCTTCCGTTTGCAGAAGCAGAAACATCAGTTTGTCAGGGTGTGAGATGACAGGGTCTCTCCTAGGGTTGGGGTTGCCCTGGGAAGTGGGGGAGGGGCCAGATTCAGATGCTCTGAATCTGTCTGCATCCCCATCAGTTCATCAGACTATCTCTGCTGGTCTGATCTGAGAACAATGGGGGCCTTCTCTGTATTATAGGGCTAACGGGCTAAAAGATGCATGGTGGGGTAGGTAGAGCCAAGGACTGACTGAATTAGACTGGATTCTAACACTGATATCTATTCATTCATTCATTCATTTATTCATTCAGTCATGTTTCCAACTTGGTGTTTTGAGACAGGGTTTCTCTATGCAGCCCTGGATGCCATGGTATTCACTATATAGGTCAAGCTAGCCTTTGAACTCACTGCCTGCCTCTGCCTCCCTACTGCTTGAATTAAAGGCTCACACCACCACGCCTGGTCAGCTTTCATCTCTTTATTGTCTCCTGGGTGTACTTAGCAGAAGTCCTCACTCAGGTTTGCTGTACTGAGCTGTTTCGTGTGTTTCTTGGTACCAAGGGAATAACCAGGACAGGATGGTGTACCTGTGTCCCAGAGGACTGTACAATGCAGCAGAGTGAGCAGTGGCTGGGCTGGGTAGGGGCTCCTTTGCCATGAAAGTAACTAAACTGGCTGTGAAAGGCCCTGCAAGACCATATGATGTACCAACAGACATGTGTGCTGGTGACCCAGAGTAGCCTTCCAGTAACTTCTGGCTTCACAATTACTAAGCGTTATTAGTGTGAACAGCAAGTGATCCCTGGTGAACATTTGCAAGACACCTGCACAGGTGCTAAGCTAGCTGACAAGGGTTGGGGTGGGGTAGGTAGGAGGCAGGCTGTGTTATTTTCATAGAATAACAGCTGATGCTATATAAAGCAGTGCGTAGCATTTTAAAAAGTCGTTAGGTTAGACCCTCCCCCATGATTGGTATTGGTATATGAGAAGAGAAAGAGAAACACACACACACACACACATTTACTCCTTGCCTCTTGCTATGTAGATTTTGCCAGCAAGGCCATTGTTGACTGTGGTCTCTTGACCTTGCACCAGAACCATGAGCCCAAAATCATTCCCTTCTCTTTATAATGCGTGAAATGAGTGGTACTGAGGTATTAGCCACAGAATACAGACTAAAATAGGAAATAGCCTATGGTCTCCCAGGTGCGGTTCCTGGTGGCATTGTTCCCCGGCTGGAGAGGATGAGTGAGTTGGACCCATTGGGCAGGATCCAGGGCAGACCACTGGCTTTTGCTTCTGACAGGTGACATTTCATTCCTAGCTTTCAGCTTTCTCAGATGGACCAGAGTGCCTCCCCTCCCATGCCTTCCACGGGAGACTTAGAGACCAAAACTCTCTCTGCCTGCTCAGTGGCTGCTCCTCTTCCGGGTTAAGGCTATGGACTGAGTCCTATGTCTCAGAAATGTGTGGGAACTAGGTGATTTCCCAGACCCCTGACCAGCAGGTAGGATTTTCCATCCTCTGAAGGGTCACTTCCCAGTTTCTTCCCCAGCACCTAGAAGTACCATGAGCTTGCCTTCACAAGGGCCAGTGCCTGCAAGACTCTCAAGATCTCCAATCAACCTACGGTGAGAGACAGTGTGTGTATAAGGAGAGGGTAGACTAGTTGCCCACCTCCCTGCCCACCCCACCTCTCCAAATGCCTCATGTTCAGGGCTGTAGGAATGCACACTGAGCTAGGGGCTGCCATTCAGATGACAACTACAGAGAGCACTCTAATGAGGCCAGTTCTGGGAAGCATGACTTCTTGAACAGATTTCTCCCTCAGCCTCTGTTTACCTGTCAGCCAAGGGGAATCAGAAAGAGAGGACTGTTCTCACTGAAGGTTCCAAGCATGTTTAAGGAAACCTGAACAAATGAAACATGTTAAAAAAAAAGATATGTACCTATGCAGTGCTGGTTACACTGCAGCTGTACATTCTGAGTAAACATGCCACATGTCATAGGAGCCATACTACATAGCTTATATTAAAGTGCAAATATTCATATGTAGATAGTCTGGCTCTAATGAGTGAATGATCTAGAGCGCTTTGGTTCCCCAGCGCGGGTGTCAACTTCGGGGGCTGTTTTCCCCAGTGTCCTACCACTGAGAATGGGAAGTCAGTGAGATCTGGGACCGGTTGATGGAGACAGATCAGATGAGGGGAGGACCAACCTGGGCACCCAGTCACAAAGATAGTGGGTACCTGTCGCCAGCGTCAGTCTCTTCCCCTCCCCTGGAAGAGTGACTTGAAGGGGAAGGAGTGATGGAGAGAGACTGAGTCACTCGGGGGTGGGAGAGATGCAGGAGAAAAAGGCCCAGAGCTTCCAGGGAAGTCCAGCTGGAGGTTGCCAGAATGAGCGGAGGATTCTGTAAGAGGGCGTGTCCTCGCTCCGTGGCCCCGCCCATTCCCGCCCTCCCCAACCCCCGGTCTGCCCTCACTCCAAGCCTGGGGCTTTCGCTTTCAATCACCAGCTAGAGCGCAGCTGAGGCACCAGAGCTCCAGGCACAAGGCCGGGAGCCACCACCGCCCCTATGGCGCCCACCGCCCTCTGGGTCGTGTTGGTCGTCGAACTGCAGCTGTGGGCCACCGGACACACCGTGCCCGCCCAGGTGGGTGACTCTTGGGGACAGCCTCACATTACAAAGTGCCCATCCCAGCTACAGCACAATTCCGGGACAGCGCGAGAGGCCATCCCATCCCCAGCAGACACGCGCCAAGCGCCTCTGGGGGACCCACGGGGGACCTGAAGCCTGGCACATTGGGAGTCTGGGGTGGAACTCGGGTCCCGGCAGCTTCATGGTTCAGAAATGCCCTGTGGTTCTCTCCGCGAGCGCGGCCAGGGCGTTGGTGACACCCAGCCAGGCTTAGGAGCACCGTTCGTTCCTGTGACGCCGCGAAGTCCCTTCGGTCCCGTGCGCTTGAGGTGGGAAGGACCGCGCTGAGGCCACTGCCCCACTGCCGGAGCGGGTTGCCTCTTCTGAAGACTTCCTTCTCCGCGCCATGGTTTATCTCTTTCTTAGAAACACTGGGGCTGCTAGTTGTCGTCGAGGCCAGCAGTAGAAGTAGGAGCCTAATATAAGACACAGTTGGGCAGACTCCTTTCATGGATCCGCCTGCTGCGTACAGGGGCCATTCCAAAATGTTCTCTGTGTGCTGGGGACAGTGGAGGCGAAGGCAGCTACCCAAGGAACCTCAGGAAAATGGAGAGAGTAAAGATCCCAGTTCAATATTCACAGCTCTCCTACAATAACAGGGTCAAGTCTACGGAGTGGTCTTTTATTTGTTTGTTTGTTTATTTCCTTCCTGTCTCCACTGATGGTAAAACGGAATAAAGGGGAACACACCTTATAGCTATGGAAAGTGAGGCCCAGAGAAATCACCTTTTCTGAAGGGCATGGAGGGAGCTTGCTGCACAGGTTATGCCTTGCTTTGCTCCACAGTTAGGCATGCTTTCTGCCTCCCCAGTCCACCCTGATGGGCAAAGGCGCCCACCTGTCTGCAGGGGAGGAAAGGGGGAGATGGCTTCTGTGGTGTCATGAGGTGACTCAGTAGCTCAAGATCATTTGCTCTCCTCAGGATGGAAAGGAATGGACTCATCCACAATGGATGTTCGTTGTCAGGGAAGTATTAGGGAGGGACTCTGGATTCAGGACAGTCCAGGTTCTGAGGGCTGAGTGTGAATGCGCATGGCTGCAGTCACTAGCCTGATTCAGGGTTGTGGTGTGAACTCCAAGGAAGAAAACTCTTTGGCCACTGAGCTAGGGTCTGTCCCTGGGTCCAGAGCCTATGAGCTTTCATACTGGAGGGGAGGTACAAGGCTCTGTGGGATCCAGGAGGAGTGCTGGTGTGACCAGAGGGGTTTCCCTCACACTTCCTTCTCTCCCTGACTAGTCCCAGGTCAGCTTAGACCCCCTACTTTCTGTGGGCATTGCCATGGACTCAGCTAGTCTGCCCCGGTTTCTACTCCCATAAATCCTCTATTGACAGACAGACCCACCTTGCTCAAGCTCTGGCACCTGTCTGGGAAGCCTCTGTGATGGCACCTAGCGGTGGGGGCAGAACCTTTACCTTCCAGGTATCCCAGGTGGAGGTATCTGTGCCACCTGCTCCATGCACCTGTGCCCCGTAAAGCTGATGACTAGGTGTCTGCCATTGTAAATGCCTGAGCCCTGCGCACACATTGTCCACTGTACTACAACCCACCCCTCAAGCCTGTTGTAAATACCAATTCTCCAGAAAGGCCTGTCCACATTCCCCCACTTAGACATGACCTGCTCTTTGGAGAACAGATTACAAGCTACTTTTTATTCTTTGTATGTCTTACCCACCTCAAAGATGGGAGGGACCTGGAGCTAAGAACTGTGCAAGCCTCCTTCTCAGATTAATTCCACAGTAGATCCTGGTTTGGGACACTCAAGTGCCAGACACTATGTTGGGCACTTTGTCACAATTGGCACTGAAACTTCCCTTCCAGCTGTTTCCACAAGGTGGGTACTACTGTTCCACTGAAAGGTGTGGGAATGGGTGACAAGCTGTGGCATTTCTCAGGACCACAGAAATGGTGGGAGGTGATGGGGTGAGATTTGAAGGCAAGTAGCTTGCCCGACTCCCAGTGTTCTTTCCCCAGACCCCCCTTACTTGCATCCCCAGACCTACCCCTACTATGGGACTCACAGGCGTGTGGAGCTGGATTGGGCTGCAGAGAGAGCCCTGAGGACATTCCAGCAGGTTCCAGGGGTAGCAGACTCCCTTTATCCTTGGGGCTTTTGTCCCCTTTGATGAGGAACTCACCATTCACCTATTCAATCTTTCATTTATTAGGCAAACAAATGCATGTGAAGGCAGGGTACGTGGGTACTTATTCTATGGCCTTCCTATCCCTTGGAGTCTTGGGGCCGAGGGCTGCTATTTGCTGGTTGGGCCAGAGTCTGCAGCACCGCCGGCTGGCACAAGAGGAGATGGCCACCTGCAGTACCGCTGAGCCCAAGGGTTCTTTCCTTCTTTCCTCATTCCTCACATCTGTCTTTTATTCAGTGACTGACATCCTTCTGGGGCATCTATCTGTATTGTGATTGAGGATGTAGCCTGGTGATTGGGACCTTCAAATGGCAGTGGACAAGTGGCCAGGCACTCTAATACGGTACCACCCATCCGTCAACTCTCCCAGTGTTCATGGATGCCAACTTCACACACTGCCCACTGCCTAGCTCTAGGGAGCCACCTCCAGAACCCTAGGAGTCACACTGCCAGAAGGTCACACACTTTACAGACTCAGATTTTGCTCAGAACTGCCCTTGTGACCTGGGTTAAGTTAGCTTTTGTTTATCTCCCTGTTCATGGGGAGAGAGAATTTGCTTGGCTTTTTTCTTTTCTTTTTTATTAAAGATGGTGTCTCTTGTAGCCCAGGCTGGCCTTCATTTCACTACATTGTTTAGGATGACCTTGAAGATGACCTTCCTTTCACATCTCCAGTGCTTGGATTATAGCTGTGTACCATCAACACCTGACTTATGTTGGTCTGGACATGTGCTCTTGCAGGCTAGGCAGGCACTCTCCTGGCTGGGTTATGTTCTGAGTGTTTGTCTGGCATTCTTGGGTTGAAGAATGGCCTAGACAATTGTCCTGGTGCCTGGCCCAGTGGCTTCCTGAAGCATTTGTCTGTTTCCAGGGCTGGGCAATATTTTGACAACTTTATGGCCTTGCTACCCAATACTAGAGGAGTAGCCAGGGTAGCATTGTCAGGAAACAGGGGAGTTCACCCAGGGTGTCTTTGTAGGGGGAAGGGAGAGGTTTGCCTCATAAATGTGTTACATTTCTTGTTGTTATAACTTGAGTGGTAACTTAATCACAGCACTCAAGATGGCTCAGGCAGAATTATCAATTCAAGGCCATCCTTGGGTACATGTGGAATTTAAGACAACCCTAGACTTCATTAAAGTGTCTCAAAAAAAAATTTTGACTAAATGTCAGAGATATTTGGCTGACCTTTATAGTGACTCGTGACCCCATTTTACCGCCAAATGTGACAGGTTGGTGAGTAGATCCAGCTTCTGGTGCCCTTCCTCTTTCAAAGTGTCTCTGGGCTCCTCCCTGCTGCTGGGGCAGATCTGATGAGGTGGAAACCTTCTCCCTAAATTTCTCACACCCTCTACCCCTACCTACCCTGGGTTATGATTGGGCCAATTCCAGTAGTGGCGGCTCAGGCCTTGGAGTGGACAAGGTGGGAAGTTGGGGAGGTTGGCACAGGGAGAGGTCCCCAATGAGCAGAAGCGAGGTGCGCATGCTCCACTCCCAGCTTCAGACCCTGTCAGGTGCCAGCTCCCTCAGTCAGGGCCCAAGTCACACAGATGTCAGCTCACAGCATTACTCTGCTGTCCAGTGGCTGTGCGATCTGAATCCTCCTCATTCCCTCTGTACAGTGGAAACACTCCCCTGCTGGTGGCCAGGACTAAGGTGTTTTATAGGCTTTGAAGCTACTGGTGTCTGTTTGAGCCACAGGTAGCCTGTCCTGACTTGGTTATATGCAGCACTCACAGCTAGGTGGGGAAGGAACCACACTATGCTCAGACCCCTGTCTCTGGAAGCCATGAGACCCCAAAGCTTAGGCATCAGATATCCAGTTGCCCCAAGTTCCTGACTGAGTGACTCTGCTGCCTAGCACCCCAAGACCAACTTCCTTCCTGTCACTTTTCCTGCTGTACCTCCTGGCCCAATGCCTCCTGGGTGGGCCCCTCAGATCACTTGCCTGCCTGGGGTCTCAGTAGCAAAGGCTATGCGGTCAGGAAGTCACCACCCCACCCTTTCAGTGGCAGGTGGGAAATGTCATTTTGGGGTGATGAGTGTGTTTGCTGAAGATGGGAGGAGTGCAGAAGACCTTGGCTCAGTGGTTTTCAACCTGTGGGTCATGACCCCTTTGTGGGTCAGACGACTCTTTCACGGGGCGGGGGGTGGGGGAGGGTTGTCCCATAAGACCATCCTGCATGTCAGATATTTACATTAGAATTCATAACAGTAGCAAAATTGCAGTTATGAAGTAGCAACAAAAAAAATTCTATGGTTGGGGGGTGGTCACCACAACATGAGGAACTGTATTAAGGGTTTGCAGCATTAGGAAGGTTGAGGACCACTGCTCTAACTCATCACTGTGTAATAGATCTCAGGATTTCCCTAAAATCTCTCCCATCTGTTTTGTATGTGTGTGTGTGTGTGTGTGTGTGTGTGTGTGTGTGTGT
>CAJQZJ010032232.1:8496309-8515439 GCA_907164525.1 Lophiomys imhausi
TGTGTGTGTGTGTGTGTGTGTGTGTGTGTGTGTGTGTGTGTACACCCTGTTTGCTCTGCCTCCATTCCTTTGTTTGCTCATGAGCTCACATCCTTGCAGAAGTGGCTAATTCATGCTTGTCCCTAAAGGCTCAGATTGCCACTCCATCTTTTGGAAGGAAGACTGAAGCTTCGGCAGGTGTCCAGGGTACTTGGACAGTCACTGTGGTGACAGTTGCTGCTGCTGCACATTTCCTAGGGCCACTTAGAGACCTGAAGGAGGGCTCTGTGTTTTCTGCTAGTTCTGTAGCTTGTGAATTCTGCTTTCTTTCTTTCTTTCTTTTTTCTTTTTTGTTTTTTTGAGACAGGGTTTCTCTGTGTAGCCCTGGCTATCCTGGCACTCACTCTGTAGACCAGGTTAGCCTCAAACTCACAGAGATCTGCCTGCCTCCCAAGTGCTGGGATTAAAGGCATGTGCCACCAGGCATGGTGTGGACTCTGTTTTCTTTTTTTCTCCTCCCCATCTGTCTGTCTTGTCTGTCTGTCTTTTGTAATTATTTATTTTTAAAAATGTGGATGTGCCCGAGTGTATGCATGTGAACCACATGCATGCAGGAGGAGCATGCAGAACTTAGGGGGAGAGTCAGATCCTCTGGAACTGGAATTCCAGGAAGTTGTGAGCCTCCACAACTGAGAACCGAATCCAGGTCCTCTCCAAGAATAACAAGTGCTCTTAACCACTGAGACATCTCTTGAGCTCCTCTTCCCCATCATTCCTTGTTTTGCTGGTCTCTCTATGGAGGTACTTGGCACAGTCACTGGAAACATGGGCAAAAGAGGCAGACAGGACCTGGGCTCAAATCTCTACCACTGGCTCCAGGACCTTAAATGGGTGACCTGCCCTCTTTATGCCTCTGTTTCCTTTCTCTACAACCGCCATAGTCCATCTTGGCCGGTTGTTTGGAGAACTGAATGCAACAATACACCCATCTCAGGTCCAGTCTCTGGGAGCAGAGCCTGAGGCATGGCTTCTTGTGACAGGAGAAGGCTCTCAGGCAAGAGGGTGGAGTGGCAGGATGTGGCAACAGGGCCACATGGTTGCCAGCCCAGACGTATGGGCGTTGGTCCTGGTTTGAGGCCAAGGTATTGCCTCTTGGTTGGAGACTTGTTATCAGCCAGTGCTGAGGCCATTCTCGTGGCAGTGGGAGTCTGCGTAGGGCCAGGACCCGGTGCTGGTCCAAACCTTCCAGTTCCATGGGGCAGCAGCACCAGTGTGAGGAAGTGCACGGGTTTGTTTCCACCTTGTATTAACTCCCTGAGGCACCTCTGCCTTGGCCTGTGCCAGGAGCTTGGGGCTGAAGGTGACAAGGCCATTGCCTCTGCCCTCTGTGCCATAGGTGTCAGCATGTGAGCATGTGTATGTACACCTGTGTGCATACGCATGATGTGAGTAAAAGGAACCTGCTGCCATGTCAGAAAAATGACATGAATGCAAAGGGGGCCAAATCTATGTTCAGAGGGAGCCCAGAGGAGGAAGAGCCTACACTGGGCCTAGGGGAGTCAGGGGAGCCAGACCTCAGCCAGAAGGACAGAGGGACAGATGGGCATGCATCGTACAAAGAGCAGCTTTGTGTGGAAGACCTTGTCTCTGTGACCAAAGCCACTGTCTTCCAAGACTACATCTTCTCAGAGCCTCACTGGGACTCACCCAGCAGGAGGGAAGGCCTAAAGTAACCCACTCCCCGGCCCAGCACCTCTGCCTGCAGACACGAGTGTGCCGTGCTGAGGAGGGAGGCCAGGAAGGAAAAAGCCTGGGCTCTACGCTCTCCAGCCTTCCTCCCCCTCCAGTGCAAGAACCCATCTGTGAGTCCCTGTGACAGGGGTGCTGGAGCCCAGAGTCACTGATGGCTGCCTAACTTGCTCCCTTCCAGGTGACCCTGACGCCCTACAAGCCAGAACCAGGGAAGGAGTGCCGGAGCCCAAAGGAATACTTTAACAGGATGGTTGAGATGTGCTGTGCTAACTGTCCACTTGGTGAGAGGCGTCTGATGGGGTCTTGGAAGGTGGTGCCATGGAGTGAGTGATAGTCCAGGGCGAGGGCTTTAAATTCTCACGGGACTGCTTCTAAGGATGTACATTCCAGGGCCCCGTGATTCGTCTTGCCCTGGGCTTTTGCACACATTGTCCCCTCCATTCAGCACACTTGTCAATGCTTTCTCTTGGTTAATATCTACCTACATTTTAGATCCTGTCCCCTTGTCCAAGAAGCCTGCCCCACACTGTGATGATGGCCTGGTTCTTCTCGTAGCCCCACTGTGTCCTCCTCTAGAGTAGAGACTGTAGCTGGTTCCCTGTGGAATTCCCAGCACATTGCCGGCCCATATAGATGTCCTGTACATAATTATCGAGTGAATAAGTGTGTATCTGTATCATAGATGGTGGACCTGAAACCTGGTCCCAGTGGGGAGGACTGAGTATCTGGTTCTCAGTGTTGAGTAGGCAATCAACTGTATACATTCACTTGAGTAGTATTCATAATGCACCTACTGTGTGCTCAATCTGCTGGGATTATAGCAGAATGCTGGGCAGACATTCCTGATCTTCATCCTCATGGAGTCTATTTTATTTCTTTTTTTTTTAAAGTAAGATTTAAAAAAAATTTACATGTATGGGCGTTTTGCCTGCATGTATGTCTCTGCACCACATTCATACAAGTGCCCTTGGAGATCAGGAGGGGACCATAGATCCTTGGAACTACAAGTGCAAATGGTTGTGAGTCACCATGGGATGCTGAGAATGGAACCCAGTCCTCTGGAACAGCATTCAGTGCTCTTAGCTGCTGAGCCATCTCTCCAGCCCCAAGTCTGCTTTCTAATGGAGGACAGACAAATTACCCAAGAGCTATGTGGTGCTGTCTGCCAGGAGGGAAGGCTATGCAGGGCAGATGGAGACCGGCAAAGATGGATACTTCAGATGAGGCTGGGTGGTTCAGAAATATCTCTCTGAGCCCTGTAAGAGGGACGGGAACAAGCCACACAAACATACGGGAGACAGTTGGCCAGGAAGTAAGTGGAGAGGCCCCAAAGTAGGAGCCTGTTTAGTGAGCTCAGGGAACCTTGAGGCTGGTGTGTGCGAGCCACAGTTAAAGAAGAGAGTGTGATGCGGATGGAGAGATGGTGGCTCAGTGTGTAAAGGCACTTGCTGTGCAATCCTGATGATCTAAGTTTGATGTCCTGAACCAATGGCAGAAAGAAAAGGTTACATGCACACACGCACGCACACACGTACACCACCACCACCACTACCATCATCATCATCATAAAAACACATTTATTAATAAGAGAGATGAGCAGAGTCACTATGAAGAATTCAGACTTTATTTACTGGAGGCTTTGTGTCATTTGCTTGAGACCCAGTGGGCAGGAAGACAGGAGCATGTGTACCTGTCACCGTCCACAGTCACTTTGACAGACCCCAGGGGACAGTGGCTTTTCTATTGACCAGCAGAGAGAGTGTCTTTGGGAAGTTACAAGCTTAGAATAGCAGCAAACTTGGCAGAAAAGGAACAGGAGAGAGAAAACAAACACCTGGAAGGTTTGCCCTGCTGTTCTCCCATCCCGCAGGCTTTTAGGAGTCCCATGCCCTTGGCCCTGATAGGCTAGCAGGTGTGACATTCTTATATATTTGGTTGTGAGCCTAGCCTTTAACGGCTGAGCCATCTCTCCAGCCCAGGTGTGACATTCTTGATGCCATCTTTCCTCTGTATTAAATACACCAGGATAGAGAATTTTAATGAATTATAAAGAAGAGAGGAGCTGGCAAACCAACTCTTTATAAAGTATTATTGACTGGTAATAGGTTTTTCTAGAGGTGGTGTTTTGGTTACCAGGAGAGAGCAGAGTGGAAATATTCAGAGGTGGAGAGAGGCCTAGAGCCCACCAGATATGAGGATGAGTCCTTGGAGGTGTTGATGCTTCATCAAAGGGGCTTCCTGGTGAGGGTTCAGAACCTTGGAATCTAATGTCTTGGCAGAGACCTGTCTTCCGTTGAGACCTCTGTCCCTTACTTTCTCAGGCCAGCATGTGAAACACTCATGCAACGAAACCTCAGACACCGTGTGTGCCGATTGTGAGGAGAGCACGTACACCCAGCTCTGGAACCACCTTACCACATGCCTGAGTTGTAGTTCTCCTTGTGGTGCTGGTGAGTGACCTAAGCGGGACGGTCCCAACATCTTCCCTGGTCCCTAGCCTACCGGCCAGTAAGGTGGATGGGGTTACCCTGGGCCAGTGGTTTTCATCTTCTGGGACATGAGTGGCAGGGGACTGCTCTTTACCACGTGTATGTGTTTATATGGCTGGAACCCATGAAGGCCAAACCAGAACATCAGATCTGGAATGAGTTACAGACCTTTGTTAGATGCTGTGTGGGTGCTGGGAACTGAACCCAGGTCCTCTGCAAGAATAGCCAGTGTTCTTAATTGATGAGCCATCTTTCCAGCCCCTAAATTTAATTTTATTTGCAATTTTGGGGACTTGAACATAGAGCTTTGTAGTGCTAGAATTAGAAGTATATGCCACCACAGTCCAGCTTGTTTTGTTTGTTTGCTTGGTTGGTTTTTATTGTTTGTTTGGTTTGGTTTTTCTTTTTTTTTTTTTTGAGATGAGTTTTCGCTAAGATGCCCAGGTTGGCCTAGAAGTTTCTATGAGGCCCATGCTAACTTTAAACTTACAATGATCCTTCTGCTTTAGCTTCCCCAGTGTTGGGATTACAAGTGTGTGACACCTTGCTTGGTCACTTCCAGATGACATTTTCCTTCTAGATCCCCGCAAATCTTCATTTGGTCTCTGAGGTGGGTGGTGGGGAGGTGAGGTCAGGGTTGAAGAGGTAGAGCCTGACAGATGTGTACATCCACTCTGTGGTGGAGTTGGGAGTGCAGACAACAGTCCGAAGGACAATGTGGCCAGGGCCCTTTGGGCCTGTACTGAGGGACCTCCCAACTCCATAGGGAGGGCAGAGCAGGTGACCAGAGGTAGGAATGACCCTGCCTGTCCTTTCCTCCTCTAGACCAGGTGGAGACGCATGCCTGCACTAAGCAGCAGAACCGAGTGTGTGCCTGTAAAGCTGACAGGTACTGCGCCCTGAAAACGACTGCCGGCAGCTGCCGGCAGTGCATGAAGCTGAGCAAGTGTGGCCCCGGCTTTGGAGTAGCCAGTACAAGTAAGGACCCCTCTTCCTTTCCAGCAGGAACATCCGTAAGATGTCACAGGCATCAAACTCTTGGCCTCATCTAGGAATCTCCCCAATGGCTGCCACATGCATCTGTGCATATGTCCTCCTGGCACCCCTGGTTATACTAAGTGCTAAGCTGGTAGGAAATCAGATGGGGCAGGAAGGTCACCCTGGACAGCAGGCCCATGTATATGTATGGGCATGTGTATACGTGCATGTGTATGTGTATTTATTGCATGTGTATAGATGTGGGTACATGTGTATATGTATGTATGCATGTTAAGGGAGAGAATTATAAACAGGCCTCCTTTGTGGCCCCACTGCTAAGATACTCCCAATCTGGCTGCATGAAGTGTTCATGTTGCTGACAAGCTCTGGATTTTTCTCTTTCAGGATCCAGGAATGGAAATGTGCTGTGCAACGCCTGTGCCCCAGGGACCTTCTCTGATACCACATCATCCACAGATGTGTGCAGGCCCCACCGCATGTGAGTGCTGACTTCCTGCGGGGTTCTGACGGAGCAAGGAAGGCTAGAGTGATTGGAGACCAGGATATAGGACAACCTGACACTCACTGTCTCTGAGGCTGGGTTCTGGGACAAACAACAGATGGCATGAGCAGGAGAGTGACATGGAGGCTGGATAGGGTGACACTGGGTGGCGGTGGGGTGTGTGTGTGTGTGTGAAGATAGGGTGACACTGGGTGGCGGTGGGGTGTGTGTGTGTGTGTGAAGATAGGGTGACACTGGGTGGCGGTGGGGGGTGTGTGTGTGTGTGAAGATAGGGTGACACTGGGTGGCGGTGGGGTGTGTGTATGTGTGTGAATGGGTAGTGCTAAGAAGGCATGACTCACACTCATGGCTGGGCTGTTGGGATCCTTGTCCTCCAGACTGGCTCCCTGGAATAAGCTCAGGGTCTTCTGTGGCCTCCTGACCACACTCTTCCTCTCTTAGCTGTAGCATCCTGGCCATTCCTGGAAATGCAAGTACGGATGCAGTCTGTGGACTCGAGTCCCCAACTCCAAGTACGGTCCCAAGGACAGTCTATGTATCTCAACCAGAGCCCACAAGATCCCAGCCCCTGGAGCCAGGGCCAGCATCCAGCCAAACTCCAAACACCTTCTTTGTCTCTGTGGACTCAACCCCTGTCATTAGACAGAGCACCAAGGATGGCATTTCTCTTCCAATTGGTAAGTCTCAGTCTCAAGAGTGACTGAGCCAGGCTTGGAAGTGCACAGTCTGAGCTACAAGGGAGGTTGAGAAAGGAGAACTTTAAGTTCAAGGCCAACCTGGGCTAGAGTGTACAAGGTCAATCTGGACATCTTAGATCCGGCCTCAAAATAAAAATACTTTTAATGGGAGTTGAGGAGGTAGCGCAGTGGTAGAGTGCTTGGCTAGCTTGGGAGTTAAATCTGAACCTCAAAACAAAAATAAAATGAAATATAGAAGGAGGTGCTTTCTCTCCCTTCTCTCCTCCTCTCTTGCTTCTTGAAGGTTCCCTGTGGGTGAACTTGGGAGCCTGGACTCTATGCATCAGAACAGATACAGGTGTGGAGGAACTGGGTCTCCAATGACCTGATGATGTTGTCATGGGGAATCCCTGAGTGGGATGAATGTGAACATAGGTTCTGGCTGCTGGTTCTAATGAACCCATCTGGCTCACAAGACTATACAGTGGTAGTGTGTCTGACTTCCCTCGGGAGGTTAGGATGACACCAAGCCAGAAGCTCCAGACTGTGGCCCTCTGGCTGCATATGGTTCACGGATGACCATCTTTGGTTCATCCCTGAATTTGAGGACCTAAGGCTGGACCTGTCAATATCAGCCAGCCAAGCTAGCACTTTCGTTTCTGAGCACCCTGCCTTCTTCCTAGGTCTGATCGTGGGGGTGACAGCTCTGGGTCTGCTGATGCTGGGGCTGGTCAACTGCCTCATCCTGGTACAGAAGAAAAGTAAGGATATGATTCCGCTCCGTTTCCAGGCTGTCTCCCCAAACCCCGCCACTTTTCTGGGTGCCTCAGATAGGGGGTATCTAGTACAGAGCACTACCCTATCATAGACTCAAATGGATCTGGAGACTGTACCCTCTTGTTCTCTAGGAGCTCAGAGCCTGGGGCATCCTCTAACTCGGTCACTGGAAGGTAGTGTTAAGGCTATCCCAGGGGATTGAAGTTCAGGACTCCTATACAGGAAGCCTGGGGTCTCTAGGGTTCTGTGAGCTGGGCTGGGTCTCAGTGGATGGAGTGTGGTTGAGGCAGGGCTACAGCACAGGCTGAACTGGAGGATGTCTTCAGGCAAGGGGTAGTGATTCAGAGTAGGATGGGCTCATCTGTGGACCTTACCTGGCAGGCAGCTACTCCCTGGGCTGGGTCTGCTCCACTGGCTCTCCCTTAGCCATGCTGTGTCCATTAGGACAGAATGCTGAAGAAGTCCTGCTCTTGACTTGTCCCCTCTCTCTTCTTTGTAGAGAAGCCCTCCTGCCTACAAAGAGAAGCCAAGGCGGTGAGTGTCCCTTTGTTGTCGTTATCCTCCATGTCTCTCTCCTCCTCCAGTTCCTTTTCTAGGGCACCGTAAGCAGCATCATATAAGCAGCATTGAATGGGTATGGTGGTGCATGCCTGTAATCCCAGTTGTTAGGACAGGTAGAGACTGCAGGATCAGGGGTGTAAATGCTCCCTCAGACCCAGATGGTGGAGCTACATTCCAGTTGGGAAGAAACAGGCCAACTCTCCCCTGGCCGATCATAGCCAGGCTCTTCCCCTGTGCTATGTCCGACTCCTCACTGGTCCCCATGAGCAGGGCACCCTAGCTCCTCATTGTACAGATGAGGAAATGTAGGCTTAACAGCTACTGTCACTCTTGGAAGGTTGTGGTGGGTCCTGGTGCTTAAACCTTCTGAGCAGGTGGATTTGGCAGACAAATCCAAAGCCATCTCAGATCGGCCTCTCCCAGCAGGGCCTGCTCTCCAAGGTTGGTCACCAGGAGTTAGAGAGCCTAGATGCCACTCTGTGCCTAGCCCTGTACCCTGTTAGCTGACAGCCTCAGGGTCCTACTTGGGAGCCCAGTGGATAGTGCCCTGATGTACTAGAATGAGACTGTCATGCAGGAGTCCAGGAGTGACTCAGCTCCCGCTCTGAGGGTTGGGAAAAGTAGGAGCATTTGGAAAAACCACACGTGGATTCATCCACCCCTCCCCCAGTCATTTACATGGCCTCTCGGTTAGTCATCAGCAATTGTTGCATACTGAACTCATGCTAGCAGTGTCTGAGTCGTAAAGACAGACTCTTACAGGCTGGCTGTGACACAGACAGTGTGATTATTGTCCTCAACTTTAGAGTCTGGGACACATGGCACAGGCATTCTTAAGTAATTGCCTCGAGGCGGCACACTGATGGGCGTGGCCTGGAGCACACACTTTGGAATGTATCTCACCATGGTAACTGCACATGGTTACTGGGCCACTCTCTGGCATGCCTGCATGGCCCTACACATATATACACCCTTAGTTCGGAGGCCTACAGGAGCAGCCAGCCATGCCTCTGCCAGTCCCAGCTCCATATAGCAGGACCAGACCCAGAACTGTAGGAGGTGTCAGGCAAGGTAAGGTCTTTCTTTGCTGCTCACTCAGTGGGGTCCCAGCCAGAGTCACATGATTGTGACAGCGTCTGTATGTGAACATTGCAGCTGTGGCTTTGAGGAGGGAGCTAGCTGTGACCTTTAGGGGTGGTTCTGTTCTGCCTGGCTCTAGCCACAAGCAGAGAGGGGAAGGCCCAACCAGAAAAGCTCCTTCTCTGCGGCTGGCAAGGTGTGACATTTATGAGTGCCTGTTCAGGGCTATGGGGTAAGGCTGGGGTCAAGCTCAGACTTTGAATTCAGAATGCTTTCTGTCCCTTCCATACTGGGGTACCTGCTGGCAGGACCCCAAGGGAGGCCAGAGGATGCGGTGTGCATGCTCCCACATCCTGGTCTGGGCTCTCTTGCTGTGGCCGTCAACCAGCTCTGTCATTCTAAGCACAGGATTCACAGTCTGTAGGCTTTTGTGGCCTCATGGGGACAGCTTGTACAAGATCCTTCCAGTCCAGAGTCAGAAGCCGTGGACTTGGCAGGAAATAAGGACTCAAGGTCACAAGACACATCTTGGCATCTCAGAAGCCATAGTGATAGTGGGCAGGGCCTTGAGATGGCAGTTTCAGTGATTCTAGAGAGCACCAGCCACAGGAAGGGCAGCCAGACTATGGCTTTGGCTCGGACTGAACCTGGCATTGCGCCTCCCTCTTCTGGTCACTTTTCCAGTTGGTGTGGACAGTGGTTTTGGTATGGTATTTTAAGGCATCCTCCTCAGCAAGGGTTGCTATGAACAGGTACTTTGTCTTAAGTCTCCAGAGCTGAACCCCAGATTCCCAGAAAAGGCCTGGTGAGTGTTAGCTCAACTGTACTGTTTCCTAATCATGACCTTGGGCAAGAAATTCAGTTTCTATATCTGCAGCAGCAGATTGGCACTAGGCTGTCCTGAGGGTCTGGAAAAGCTGAGGCAGATGTGACTCAGGCACAGTCCTTGGCAGTAGGTACTCATATCACATATAGTTTTGTCATAATCCTTCTGTAAGAAGCCATAGGGGAACGCCTTTAATCCCAGCACTTGGGAGGCAGAGGCAGGCAGATCTCTGTGAGTTCAAGGCCAACCTGGTCTACAAAGTGAGTCTAGGAAAGCCAGGGCTCTGTTACACAGAGAAACCCTGTCTGGAAAAAACAAACAAAAACCCCAAAACCTTGCACTTTAGATTTGGGGAATTTTGTTATTTTAGACAAGGACTCGTGTAGCCCTTATGGCCATGAACACTGAAGATGGTGTTGAATTTCTGACCCCCATGCTTCAACTTCCTTGTGCTGGGATTATAGACATACACCAGTACACTCTGCTTATGTAGTGCTGGAGACTGAACCTGGGGCTCTGTGCAGACTATTCAGTCCCTTCTGTCCTTGCAGAAAACAGGAGTTCAATTCCCAGCAACCACCTGTAACTCCAGCTGCAGGGGGTTTAACTCCCCTCTCTGTCCTCCAAAGACATCTGCATGCACCTGTACCTACCCTACCCACACTAAGACTCAAACATACAGACAATTAAAATTAAAAACTAAGATTTAAATGGAGAAAGAGAGAGAGAAATGTTACTATCTTTTAAAAAAATTGGAAACCATTTAAAAACATGAAGAGCATTACTGGCTGGAAGACTATAACCAGCCTCTGTAGGGTACCTCTACCAATTTCTTTTTTGGTTTTGTTTTGTTGTTTTTTCAAGACTGGGTTTCTCTGTGTAGCCCTGGCTGTCCTGGAACTCACTCTGAAAACCAGGCTGGCCTTGAACTCACAGAGAGCTATTTGCCTCCACCTCCAGAGTGCTGGGATTAAAGCTGTGTGCCACCACCACCCAACCTCTGCCAAGTTCCTATAAACAGGATCCCATGTGGGGCTTACAGCACAACGCTCCATGAAATTCCCAGCTTCTTAGTTTTTCACAACAACCCAAGGACATAAGCTATAAATTTCCCTTTATACCAGGGAACATGGAGGCCCAGAGAAGTTAGGTGACTTTTTCAGGGTCATGAGTGGTAGAGGTAGGAACTTTAGACACAGGTAGTCTGGATTCAGAAATCAACTCTCAGCTACCAAACTGGGGACATCTCCCTGTGCTGATGGATGACCTTCAGAAAATTGCTTTTTCCGTTTCCTTATGTGGACTGAGGGTGAAAACTTTGGGTGCCTTGTGTGGCATGAGCAGAAATGTATAAGCTGTGGGTGACGGGGGGGGGGGGGGGGACAGGGAGAGCAAAGGCACCAGTGGGTGGATTAATATTCTCCATCTTGTTCCCAGCCTCACGTGCCTGATGAGAAGTCCCGGGGTGCGACAGGCCTTGAGCAGCAGCACCTGTTGGCCGCAGCGCCCAGTTCCAGCAGCAGCTCCTTGGAGAGCTCAGCCAGCGCTGGGGACAAGAGGACGCCCCCTAGGGCCCATTCCCAAGCAACAGCTTCAGAGGAGGCCCCTGGGTCTCAGGAGGCCTGTGCAGGTTCCAGGCAGTCAGGTAGTAGTCAGGAGCCAGCGGGCTCCCTCCTGCTCTGTGCAGAAAGATGATTCTCTGCCTACTGGTTGAAAATAACCCAACAGGAAAATTCCTTTAACACACCTGGCAACCGTGATCACCGATAGATGGGGCTCTGAGCGGCCGCTCAGTGTCTTGGAAGAGAATGCTACTGTCTTTCACTTGTTCTGAGAAAGGTCCAGGCTCACAGTACTAAGCACAGCTTGGTGTGTATATCATGTTCCTACCAACATCAAGGTGCAAAATCTTGAGTCCGACCACTGTGAGTAAAGTCAGGTTCGTGTGCATCTCTTGCACAATCTCTGCTAGTGTCCAGGCCCTGCCCTGTGGAGCCGGCCTTGGCTGCCCCTGGCTTACCTCCTATTCCCCCACTCATGTGCGGTACAGCCACTTTGGACATCTAGTTTTGACCCCACCCTGCCCTGGGTTGGTCCTCTTATTGGCTCACTCTTCTGCCAGACATTCTTGCTTTCTCTTTCGGGTCTTCCATATCAGGTGGGGAGCATTCTTGAACCCCTTCATGCTCTCATCCCCGGCTGCCCTGGCAGTTCCTCAGATCTCCAAGGTTATGCCTCCCTTCCACAGGATTGTCTGTCTTCTGCCCTGTCACAGGCCAGGCCTGTGTGATTCCCAAAAGCCACATCCTGCTTACATCCCTGGACCCAGCACTAGCCTGGCTAGCTTTTTTTTTTTTTTTTTCTTTCCTTTTTTTTTTTTTTTTTTGAGATAGGATTTTTCTGTGTAGTTCTGGCTGTCCTAGAATTCAATTTGTAGACCAGGATGACCTTGAACTCACAGAGATCCATCTGCCTCTGCCTCCCTGAGTGCTGGGATTAAAGGCATGCGCCACTGCACCCTGCTTGGCCTGTCTGGTTTTATAAGCTAAAGCTTTCTGGAGAGCTGTGATGGGTCATTGTCCTGGGTGCTTTGCCTGAAATAAACCTGCCTATCAGCACTAAGAGATAGTTCCCATTACCATCCCATTTTGCAGATGAGGAAATTGAGGCCCAGAAAGGTTGATCACCTTGTTAAGAGCACACAGCTTGTATACCCAGACATCAGGAGTCAGCTCTAGGTGGTGGGCTTCAGAGCCCTGGAACTGGGAGATGGACAAAACAGTTCCTTCAGGTTTCTTTAAAAAATTACATGTATGGGTATTTTACCTGCATGCATGGCTGTGTACCACGGGTGTGCATGGTGTCTGTGGAGGCCAGAAGAGAGTGTCAGATCCCCTGGAAGTGGAGTTATGGATTGTTGTGAGCTGCCATATGGGTGCTGGGACTCTAACCCAAGTCCTCTGAAAGAGCAACAAGTGCTCTTCAGTGCTGGCCCATCTCTCCAGCCCCATTCTTCCAGGGTTCTACTCACTGTAGGTCACTGAGGGTCACTTTGGGCCAGAGGCACGATGTGTGGGGCCTCTTACGTTTACTTGGTCTGCATCTTACCCTAGATGTGATCTGTGATAGAGACATGATTGGTATCTCTAGTGTCCACGCTGGAGCGAGTCCCTGGTGGGGTTTCCCAGAACCCTGGGGTTTCCTTTAGTTTGTTTTGTAGTGGAAAGGTCAGATCTACTGTCCCTTGCCTCTCTGGCTAGTGGGGCAATAGCAGTAAACATGAATTTGAACTTGGTTGTTCACCCAGAGCACCCCAGCTGCCCTGGGGCCATGAGACTCCGACCAGGCTCCTAAATCCCACGAGCTTCCATTGCTTCATCTGGTGATGAGCCATGAGCCTCCTTTGATAGACTGCGGCATTGTGACCACACTGGGATTGACAGCCGTGACCACGTTGCCTCCCACACACAGCCTCCTCTGACACCCACCTTCTGTTGCTCCCCTGACTGCTGTGATGTGTAGACGCTCGTGCCCATGCAACAACCTTCTCTGCCTTCAGCACCCCTGCCGCCTGCCCGCCCACAGGAGCCCCCGTGTCTGTTTCTGCTTTTGCCATGGTGACTTGTCAGGGCCCCTTATTACAATCTGAGGACCCTCTGAGCCTGGCCAGGGACAGAACAGGTGGCTCTCAACATATGTGCTCAAACAGAAATCTGAACTCATCTTTTTTGGCTTCCCTTCTCCCATCGTGTTCCACTGTGGCTTCTCCTTGGCTCCTGAGGATGTCTATCTCCCTTCTCCTCTGACCTCCGCCGCCTCCTCTTTCTTTTCCCAGGAGTTCTGTATCCCATCTCCCTGACCTCCCCATTGTTTTGCTCTCCCCTCCCTCCTTTGCTTTCTCTCTCCCTCCCTTTGACACCTCCCTCTACAGTGGAAGCCTGTCAACCCCAAAACTGTGCCCCACCCACATCCACAACGTCTTGTTCATGACACGCAAAGGCCATGGTGACTTTGTATGACATTTGGTTGCTGTGGAGGCCCTGGGTAGAGATTTCTTTGTGGTCTCTTGATTTCAGCTCTCCCTTTACCTGATATATTTGAGGCTGCACTGAACAGAATGCTTGGCTCTATCCTAACCCAAGCTGCCTTGAGTTTCAATTTCCAGGAGTCAGAGGCCAAGCTGAATAGCCAACTCCTTCTGCCCCAGCAGGTTCTGCAGACCCAACAGCAACAGTAGTAGCAACTGGCATGCAGCTAACATTTGGGGGTAACTGTTGTGTGGCAAGCCCCTTATGTCTGCCCCTTGACAGTCCAGCATGCACTCACTCCTCACCAACTTGGGAAACTTAGATGCCTACAGGTGCCAGGCAGGGTGATGGGTGGGCTGTCCCTGACCTCCATTCCGTCAATGGCATCTGCTTCTCTGTACCCCAGTTGTAGGGATCAACTTGTATACGGTAGGCAAGCCTTTCCCTCTGAACTGTGCTTCCTGCCCTGGAGCTTTAAAATGTCAACCCTTGAATTTTAAATGCTGCCAATCAGTTCACTTAAAACACTGTCATCACCAAAATCAAAATGTCCCTAGGCTGGTTTTGATCCACTTAGCACTTGTCCTTTCAGCGGCTATAGGGGAACGTTCTTTACAGGTTTGGCCATGGCCAGTCTTCTGTAACTGTTTCCAGATCACATCCTATGTTCTCTTTCTCTGTCTCTCTCTGTGTCTCTCTCTGTCTCTCTCAGGTATATAGGCACAGGTATGCTAATGAATCCACGTGTCTGTGTGGAACTTAGAGGACAACCTCAGGTGACATCCTTAGGAGCTCCATCTAACTCCTTTAAGACAAAGTTTCTCACTGGCTTGGAGTTCACCAATTAGACTAGGTTGGTTGGCCAGCAAACCCCAGAGATCTCTCTTTCTCTGCCTCCCAACTACTGGGACTACAAGTGTGTGCCACCATGCCCAGCCTCTTTATGTGGGTTCTCGGGGATCAGACTCAGGCCTTTGTGCTTGCAAGACAAACTCTTTACTAACTGAGCCATCCCCTCAGCCCAAGGTTTTGATCTTCTTGGAATACTTTTGTCTGCTTTAGATAATTGTCTCCTGTTAGCCATAGGGAGAATTGGGATGGCCAGCTGGATGGTGAGCAAACAGACACACGGGAGGGTAGGTGACGCAGCTTAGCCCTTGGCTCTTTTCCATAGTCTTAACTTGCTTCTGGGACAAGAAGCAAGATGCAAAGACACCCCAACTCCAAGACCCCTAGACTTACCCTCCCCCATCTTGTGCTTCACAGATTCTTCCCACAGCAGCCACGGGACCCATGTCAACGTCACCTGCATCGTGAATGTCTGTAGTAGCTCTGACCACAGCTCACAATGCTCTTCCCAAGCCAGCACCACAGTGGGGGACCCAGACGCCAACCCCTCAGGGTCCCCAAAGGATAAGCAAGTCCCTTTCTCCCAGGAAGAATGTCCTTCTCATTCCCAGTGGGAAACCTCAGAGACACTGCAGAGCCATGAGAAGCCTTTGCCCCTCAGTGTGCCCGATGTGGGCATGAAGCCCAGCCATCCAGGCTGGTATGACCAGGTTGCAATCAAAGTGGCCTGACCTCCGGCAGGGGTAACACCCTGCAAAGGGACCCCCAGTCTTTCTAGACCCTCAACCCACAGGACTTCATGACTCTTTCTGGGCCCATTTCCTTCAGTGGCCTCCACAGCCCTACTTTGCAGGTCAAGTGAGGGTTGAGGAAGCTAGAGTGACCGAAAACTCCTGCCATGGTGTTCTGTGGGGGCAGTTCCAGCAAGTCCTTGCTCTACTGTGACCCTCTGGATCTCCTGGGCTCTGGCCTGATTCTGCCTTCTGAGAGGCCCTAGTATCTTTTCCTCATCAGAAGCTAACATCCACTTCCATATGCCTGAAGAAAGGATAGCGCAGCTCTTCAGCCTGAATGCTGATCCAGCAGCAAGGAGGAAGTGGTGGCACAGGGACCCTTTCGGTTTGTGCTAGACTTTTGGGAAGTACCCCCTCCAAACCCACCACAGTCCTTTTGATGCAAGAATCAGATGCCCAGATGTCCCAATAGGCAGCCTTGCTCTACCATGGGGTGCTGGGGCTGTAACTCAGTGGTATACTGTGCTCTTAGCATGCCCTGGGGTTGATCCCCAGCACCACATGCAAAAAGTAAATACATGAAGCAAACAGCACAACCAGCCCCCTGTGTGGTTTGCATTCTCTGCCTTTGACCTTCATTCACTCCAGTGGACACAGAGCGGGTTCCAGCTCCTCCTCCTGGCCTTCTAATGAGCCCTTCCAAGGCCTTCCTTTCAGGGAATCTCAGGGACTGTAGAGGTCCCAGGCACCTGCAGCCACCTGTCTCTTCCTACCTCAGCCTGGAACACGCCCCCTAGCTCCCCTACTGCTTGTTATTGTACCCACTGTGACCCTGAGTGCATGTCCATGTTATGAATTGTGGGTTGGAACAGCTGATGGCATCAGTTGAACGTCCCACCATAAACAACTGAAGCCAGTTATTTTGCCAAAGTATTCGTACCCATTTTCTAATCAACCTGCTCCCCTAGCATGCCCATATCTTAAGAGACTCCTTAAGAGGCAAGTTCAGTCTCAGGTGCTTGGATTCCACGTTCACAAATTCCACTGGAATGAACTCAGAGGAGCCCAGTTGTTACCATGGAGACCTAAAAAAGCTCAGCACTCTGGAATCAAGATGATGGACACTTAGGACCAGCTGGTGAGGTCTCTTCTGCATGAGGCCGGAGAGGCGATGGAACACGTCTGCCCCCTGGTGGCCAGTACTAGGATGACCTCGGACTTCCTAAGCAACAAAAGCATGAATTAGAAGCATGAGTGAATTTCTGGGTGTGGCCTCAGCTCCCCTGCTGTGTGGATCCCAACAGGATCAGCAAAGGAGCATTTGCACTGTATGCTGGACAGAATTCCTGCTTATAAATGCTTTTTGTGGTTGTTGTTTTGCACACTGATCCTTGACTTTGGGGGCTAGTTTGGGATTTTTCTGTGGTCTTGTGGGCCCACCTCTAATGTGGGAGGAGAGATGAGGTCATGGTTAGTTGGGTTCAGGATATCCATGTAGTAAAGGGCTCTGAAGCCACCCCACCCTGACCCCACTTTTACAGCTGCCTTTGCTGAGAACCTGGCTGTCTCCCATTTGTAGCTTGTGGATCCTCGGGGAACTTCTAGCCAGCTGGTCTCTACGTATGCCCCTATCCTGCCTTCTCACCTAAGTCTGGCCTTCTCATTGTGTTCTGGGAAGGTAGGTTCTGCCATCTGGGAAGCCCACACCATGGGTCTGAACAATGGCTGTACCACAAGCCCACCCCTAGGTGCTTAGAACAGCTCCCAGGGCTTTGTTAGCAGAGGAGGGAGTTGGGGAACAGGTTGAGTGCTGACCCCTGACACATTCCTGAGGGATGAGCAGTTTTCCAGAACCTCTCTCCTCCTCTTGTGTGTGTAGTGTGCACATATGTGTACACATGTTTGCATATATCTGTGTGTTTACCTGTGTGTGTGTGCTGTGTATGTATGTGTATGCATGTTTGTATGTATATGTGTGCCTCTGTGTGTGTGTGTGGTGTGTAGGTGTATGCATGTTTGTATGTATGTGTGTGTATCTGTGTAATGGGTTAGTTTTCTTTAGTGAGTTAGTAAGGACACTTGAGGGGCAGGCAGATCAGCCTGGTGACTGGCAGGACATTTTCAAAGCTCGGGAAACTGAAAGGAACTTATAACTTGGCATTGCTGGGACACTAGAAAGATCCGAGCCAAAGTGGGTGGAGTCTAGATTGGACTGAGGCCTGCAGATGGTGCCCTGTGAATGGGGGTGACTGAACACCAATTACTTTAAGAGGTTACCGGAGCTGTCAAATAGTAAGAGAAAGGGCAAGACTTGAAACCATACCCTATATAAGCCAGGGAGCTTCACATGAAGCTCTCTCGGACCCCACGGACAGAGGAGACAGAAGAACAGGTGGGAGAAGTGTGAAGCAACATATGCCATCTGCCAACCTTAGGCCTCAATACCCCCTGAAGCAAATCAGCGGTCAGAAGCCTTGCCAAGTAAACTGAGAACTGCCTAGAAAACCAAGAGGCGGAGTCCAAGAAAGAGACTTTTGACATAAGCCCAACCTAAGAAGGCTGGCAGAAAAGGCGTGGCATAGAACCTTCTGAGGAACAGTCGTCGTGAAAACTGGACAGTGAAGAGATCCTCTGTACAGAGGCCCCGAGAGAGCCAGACGAGTGAGCAAAGTGCCAGGAGGCAGGCAGAGTTCAGAGGCCGTAGCAAGGACCCTAAAAACAGGCAGAAGGGTGGCCCCTATCACATGAGGCTGTACAAGGCTTTAAAGTAAGAGACTAGGCCGTGCGTGGCACAGCATCTCTGCCGTGTATAACTGAAGGGGGCCACAATCTGAGCAGTTGAAACAAACTGGCCACAGGAGCCAAGCGGCAACTCTCGGCTCGGAGGAGGCTGAACCAAGTCGAAGATTAGCTTGCCATGACTGCCAGAGTCAGACCGAGGACAGTTGATGTGTGCCTGCAGATAGAAGGCTGACCAAGGTGCCTGTGTGGACCTGCGCTAGAGAATTTTAATATCCTTTTGAGAGGGTTAAAATAGGATTGGTTAGGTGTTCTTAGGTATTAAGTGTTTATAGGTATAAGGTATTGTAGGTTATAGGATATGGGTGTTTTATAGGTGTTTATTAAGTATTAATAAATATAGGTGATTTAAATAAACTTTTTGTTTACATCTGTTTGTGTGTATGTATGTGTATGCATGTTTGCATATATCTGTGTGCCTGTGTGTGGAGGCCAGAGGCTGGTTTTGGGTGTTTTTGATTACTCTCCATCTACTGTACTGAGGCAGAGCACTCATCTACATCCAGAGCTTGCATATTTGCTAGTCTGGCTTGCTTCAGGGATCCCAACTCTGCCTCTGGAGTGGTGGGATTGCAGGCAGGTTGCCATATCTGCCCAGCATTTCCATGAATACTAGAAATCTGAACTCTGATCCTCACACTGTGTACCAGGCACTTTATCCACTAAGACACCTCTCCGAGTGCTCCCCGTTTCCTTTAAGTTAATTTTGGACTTGCAAGATGGCTTAGTGGGAAAAGGCGATTGCTGACAGATCTGATGACCTGAGTTGGATCCCCAGGACTATACAGTAGAAGAAAACTAACTCCTGCAAGTTGTCCTCTGACCCTCCCACATACATGCTTCTGCACATGCATGCACATACATTCTTGCACATGCACCCAAAATAAATGTAATAAATTTTTTAATAAGTTGATTTTACTTTTTATCATTATTTTTTGCCTATGATCTGCTTGTTTATAGATGGAGTATTGCTATATATCCAAGCTGGCTGCATACTTCAGGCACCTTTAACTTACAAATTCTTCTTCTTCTTCTTCTTCTTCTTCTTCTTCTTCTTCTTCTTCTTCTTCTTCTTCTT
>CAJQZJ010032232.1:8515449-8529851 GCA_907164525.1 Lophiomys imhausi
TTCTTCTTCTTCTTCTTCTTCTTCTTCTTCTTCTTCTTCTTCTTCTTTTCTTCTTCTTCTGGTTATTTGGTTCTTTTGAGACAAGGTTTCTCTGTGTAACCCTGGTTGTTCTGGAACTCACTCTGTAGACCAGGCTGGCCTCAAACTCAGATATCTGCCTGCCTTTGCCTCCCAAGTGCTGGGATTAAAGGTGTGTACTATGATGCCCACTGCAACAAAATAATTTTATGGCTGGGGGTCACCAAAACATGAGGAGCTATATTAAAGGGTCGTAGCATTAGGAAGGTTGAGAACCACTGTCCCAAAAGATAGTGGAGGTTAGTAATATCATTTTTTTTTTTGGTTTTTCGAGACAGGGTTTCTCTGTGTATCCTTGGCTGTCCTGGACTCACTTTGTAGACCAGGCTGGCCTCGAACTCACAAAGATCCGCCTGCCTCTGCCTCCCAAGTGCTGGGATTAAAGGCGTGCGCCACCACCGCCCGGCAGTAATATAATTTTTTAATTAAAAAAATTTTTTTTACTTTGTGTGAGTGTGTCTCAGAAAAGGGTGTTGAGTCCCCTGGAACTGGGGTTACAGACAATTGTGAGCTGCCAAGTGGCTGGGAACTGAACTTGGATTTTCTGCAAGAGCAGCAAGTGCCCTTAACTGCTGAGCCACCTCTCTAGTCCCAATATAAATTTTTTTAAGTTTGAAAATTGCCAGGTGTGGTGCATGCCTTTAATTCAAGCACTTGGGAGGCAAAGGCAAGTGGATCTTTATGGTTTAGAGGGTAGCCTGGTCTACACAGTGAGTTCTAGGCCAACCAAGGCTACATAGTCTCCAAATAGAGTGAGAGACGGAGAATATATATATATAATATGGCGGGAACTCTGAACTTGGCTTTGCTAAAGATCTATTTTCTAAATAATGCTTATAGAGTTCAAGATCCCCTAAAAATGACAGTTCTCAACCTGTGGGCCATGACTCCTTTGGGAATCACATCAGATATTTACATTGCAATTCATAACTGTAGCAAAATTACAGTTATGAAGTAGCAATGAAATAATTTATAGAGCTATCTATCTATCTATCTATCTATCTATCTATCTATCTATCTATCTATCTATCTACAGAACATTCTTGAGGGCCAGAGAGCTGGTTTGGTGGGTAAAGGGACTTTCTGCTGAGGTTGACAGCCTGTGGACTGTCCCAAGACCCACATGATGGAAGGAGAGAATTGACTGACCACTCATACATCCACACACATTCACAATAAGTAACATAAACATAATTTTAAAGTTTTAAAAATATATGGTACCCTTGGTTTAGACTGGAGCTCTGTTGAGAAAGTGTTTGCCTAGCATGCACAAGGCCCTGGAGCACTTCATTTACTGGGTGGCCTGTAATTCCAGCACTAGGAGGCAGACACAAAAGAACGAGAAGTCAGTCATCTTTGGTTACCTGCCCAGTTCAAAGACAGGTTGGGTTATGTGAACTTGCCTCAGGAAGGAGGAGGAAGAAGAGAGGAAGAGGAAAGAAATAAAACAGACAACTCTAGCATTGTTCTTTTGATGAGACCTTTTAAAGATCATCTGCCAGTTTGAGTTTAAGCCTTGTTGTAAAACATTGCAACACTGTATCAAAGCCAGAAACACAAATATATTAAGTATTACATCAGTTACTTTTCTTTTTGCAATGAGGAAATACTTAACAAAAGCAACCTAAGGAAGAAAGGGTTTTTGTTTGTTGTTTTTGGCTTCTGGTTTGAGAGTCCAGGCCAGGCAGTGTGCATGGGAGGTAGCTGGTGGCTGGTCACATTGCATTTGCAGTCAGGAAGGAGAGAAAGAATGCTGCCTAGCTCAAGGTTCATTTAGTTCAGTCTGCGACTCTTAGAGCAGCGGTTCTCAACCTGTGGGTCGCAGTCCCTTTGAGAGTCTCATATGAGATCTCTTCCATATCAGATATTGATGGTATGATTCATAACAGCAGCAAAATTAGCAACAAAATAATTTTATGGTTGGGGGTCACTACTACATGAGGAACTGTATTAAAGGGTCGCAGCATTAGGAAGGTTGAGGACCATTGACTTAGAGGGTGAGACTTTTCTTCTCTGTTCAACACCCCAAAAGTGTGCTTTCATGGCCACTCTGAAGAGTTAAGTTTGGTCGTGAACATGAACTGCAGAGCCACCCATTTCCTTATTGATTTGCAAATATTATGAAAAAAATAGCTTGTGAACTCTTTTGTTGGGGTCCGGAGTGTGATTAAGACAGGTTCTTACTATGTAATCTTGCCTGGCCTGGGAACTTACTAAGTAGACTAGGCTGGCCTTGAACTCAGAGAGATATGCCTGCCTCAGCCTCCAAAGGACTGGGATAAAAGGCCTTTACCACCATGCCCAGAACTTCATGAATTCTTTGTTGAAAATCTGGCACTGAAAATTGAAATACCAAGACTGTGGGTGTTAGCTAAGTGGATGAGCACTTGTCTACATTCTGAGAGGCTCTGGCTTCCAGCCCGAGCCTAGAAAAAAAAGAACTTATGACTCAGTCATTGATGTTGTTTCTGAGATACTCACAGTTTCACCCTCAAGATCACAGAGAAGGCAGACTGGCTAGCTCTGGAGCCGTGTCTCAAGTGGGTCAGAGCACACCATGCACACAGCTAGTGAGGAACACGATCCCAGCCAGCATGCTCTGAGCATGCCCTGTGAAATGTGGCATTTTAAAGTATGTGTCATGCTTTCACAGCAAGCTACCTACTCAAGTAGGGGAGCTGCCATTTAAACGCTAGCACTTAATGGGGAGGGGGCGCTTGAGAGATGCCTCATTCATTAGAGGCACTGGCTGCTCTTCCAGGGGACTGGGGTTCGATTCTTGGCACCCACACATGTTGACTCAGAGCCACCTGTGATGCTGGTTCCTGAGGGACAGATGCTATTGTGCTGGTCCCTTCCTTAAATTGTTTTTGACAGTGTATCTTATCACAGCAATGGAAAAGAAACTACGACAAATAGTCAAAGTACTGAAGTGTCCTGGGCTGGGCTCCTTCTCAAAAATGGCCCATGTTCCTGCCAGAGGCGTGCCCACTGCCAGAAGCTAAAGTCCCCTCTTATTGGTAAAATGTTCCACCACTGTGAACATATGTGGTGACTCACAGCCACCTGTAACTCCAGTTCCAGTGGATATGCCACCCTCCTCTGGTCTCTAAGGGTACTGTGTGTGTGTGGTCCACATACATACAGGCAAACATTCATACACATAAAATAAAAATAAATGGATATTTGAGACAGAAAGAGGCATAGACTGAGAGTATATGAAAATAGGAACGGCACTCAGCCATGGTGATAGAGAAGCCAAGGAAATGGGCCCAGAGGCAGGCCCTGGTTGGCGGGGGTGGGGTGGGGTAGGGGGTGGGTTATGTGTGTGCTTGTGTGTCCTGCTGTCTAACCAAGAGGGGGGCTTGGCAATAAGCCTGAGGACGTGAGTTCTATCTTGAAGACCCACACGTTGGAGAGAACTGATTCCCACAGTCGCCCTTCATGTTCAAAGACAGCAGTGTTAAAATGGGCATGGTGGCACAAAACTGTAATCCCAGCATTTGGGTGGTGGAGACAGGAGGATCAAGAGTTCAAGGTCATCCTTGGCTACACAGCAAGAATAAGACCAGAATGAGTTGTATCAGATCCTGTCTACAACAGTGGTGTGATGCTTTCTGCAATCACCTTCTCTCTACTTTTCAGTGATTGGGACACCAATGTTTACACAGAACCAACCTAGATTGTCCCAGGGAGTGTCACCATCTTAGGATCTTGAAAAGTAACATGGTCACAGGATGCTCCAAATTCTTTTAAGGGGGGGGGGGCGCTCATCAGCCAGCCTTCCTTCACCTGTCCAGGTAGACTCTTCACTCCATCTTCTCTCAACTTGGCCCTGGATTTGTCCCTTCCTCGTCTTTAGGTGGGTTACCTGGATGCCTGTTTCACTGACAAAATAACAGAAACATGAGGGAATGCCTGGAGCTTCCCCCCCCCCCGACCCCACCTTCCCCCCCACACCAATACCTGCACCTGGGCCCATTTCCGTGGCTTCTTTGTGACCATGGCCAGGGGCAATTCCCACTCCACACACCCCTCTCTCTCAAGTATCTATTTATTTTTATTTTATGTGTATGAATGTTTGCCTGCATGTATGTGGACCATGTGCACATGGAGACCAGAAGAGGGTGGCATATCTCCTGGAACTGGAGTTACACATGGCTGTGAGTTACCTTGGGGGTGATAGGAATTAAACTTGAGTCCTCTGCAAGAGCAGCCACTGCTCTTAGGTGCTGAGCCATCTCTTCAGCCTGTGGTATCTCTCTTAAACCAAATGTATTGCTTCGGTGACTCCGCCTTCCCTCCTTGGGCATCAGCCTGCTTGTCTCCGTGTTTTCCCTGTCTGCATACAGACACAATGATCTTTTTGTCCCTTTTGCAAAACAACGTCCCACCTCTCACCAGAAAAACAGAAAGTAACAGTAGCCGGTGACATGTGGAGAAGGAAACCCTGTGCCCTGTGGGTGGCTGTAAAACAGCCCAGCTGCCGGGGCAGATGGTAAAGAAGTCCCTCAGAAAGCTGAACATATGCAATGAGCCCTGGATTCTGCCACAGGCCCTGAAAATAAACCAGACATAGAACAATCATGTGATGCAGAAATTGCACTTTCAGATATCCACCCAGAAGCATTGCAAACACACACCCGAAGGGATATTTGATGGAACATCCCTGCAGTGTCATCCACAAGAAGTAAGAGATGGAAGCAAGGGGAACTCCACCGCTGACAAAGAAGGTATTCTCCCTTAAGAGGGGAAAGAGATATCTGAGATAGTTCAGCAGTTAGAAGTGCATACTGTTCTTGCAGAGAACCCAAGTTCAATTTCCAGCACCCCTGTGGTCACACCAGATGGATCACAACCATGTGTCTATTACTGCATCCCAGCTCAAGGGGATCCAAAACCTCTAGTCTCCACTGGCACCTGCGTTCATGTTCACATAGTGTACACTACACACAACTTAAAATAATAAAAATCAGACCCAGGCATGGTGGCACATGCCTTTGATCTCAATACTTGAGAGGCAAAGTTAAGTAGAGGCCAGCTTGGTCCATGTAGTGAATTCAAGGCCAGCCAGAGTTACATACTGGGATCTTGTATCAAAACACAAATAGAAACAAATATAAAAACATAGTGAGATCTTGTCTCAAAAAACCAAATCAAAACAAAACAAAACAAAAAAGGAAAAACAAAAGAAAAGGAAAAAATGTTAGGATAAAATGTAAAAAAAAAAATTTTTTTTTTTTTTGGATATTACCCCTCTGTCAGATGTGGGGTTGGTGAAGATTTTTTTCCCAGTCTGTAGGCTGCCGTTTTGTTCGAATGACAGTGTCTTTTGCCTTACAGAAGCTTTTTAGTTTCATGAGGTCCCATTTATTGATTGTTGGTCTTAGATCCTGAGCTGTTGGTGTTCTGTTCAGGAAGTTGTCACCTGTGCCAATGAGTTTGAGGGTTTCCCACTTTCTCTTCTAGTAGATTTAGTGTGTCCGGCCTTATGTTAAGGTCTTTGATCCACTTGGACTTAAGTTTTGTGCAGGGTAATAAGTAAGGGTCTAATTTCATTCTTTTACATGTCGACATTAAATGCCAAGAAACCAAATAATCTAATCAAAAAAATGGGGAACAGAGCTAAACAGAGAATTCACAAAGGAGGAATTCCTAATGGCTGAGAGACACTTGAAGAAATGCTCAGCATCCTTAATCATCAGAGAAATGCAACTCAAGATGACTCTGAGATTCCATCTCACACCTGTCAGAATGGCTACGATCAAAAACTCAAATGACAGCACATGCTGGCAAGGTTGTGGAGAAAGGGGAACACTCCTCCATTGCTGGTGGGAATGCAAGCTTGTACAACCACTATAGAAATCAGTCTGACGATATCTTAGAAAACTTGGAGTCGGGCGGTGGTGGCGCGCACCTTTAATCCCAGCACTTGGGAGGCAGAGGCAGGTGGATCTCTGTGAGTTCGAGGCCAGCCTGGTCTACAAAGCAAGTCTAGAACAGCCAGAGATATTCAGAGAAACCCTGTCTCGAAAAACCAAAAAAAAAAAAAAAAAAAAAGAAAGAAAAGAAAACTTGGAGTAGCTCTACCTCAAGACCCAGCCATATCACTTCTGGGTATACAAGGATGTTTCCTCATCTATGTTCATAGCAGCCTTATTTGTAATAGCTAGAAACTGGAAAAAACCCAGATGTCCCTCAACTGAGGAATGGATTAAAAAACTGTGGACTGGACATTGGGAATGTATGCTAAGCCATATAACTCTTATAATTGTGGCCTATTTATTTCTGTTGTTTTGTATTGTATTTATAGTTATAAGAAAAAGAACCATTTTTTGGGCTGAAAGGGAGAGCTGTTGGGGGGGGAAAAAGAAATACCTTAAACTAAAAAAAAAAAAAAAAAGAAGGGAAGAGGATGGGGGGTTGTGGGGGAGGAGGGTGGAAGGGTGGGACTGGAGGGGGGAGTAGGGAGGGGATTGTGATTGAGATGTAACTTGAAGAAATAAAAAATAAATTATTAAAAAAAAAACTGTGGTACATCTACACAATGGAATACGACTCAGCCTTCAGAAACAACGAAATCCTGCAATTTGTAGCCAAATGGATGGAACTAGAGAAGCTCATCCTCAGTGAGCTAACCCAGACTCAGAAGGATGCACATGGCATCTATTCACTTATAATCAGATTTTAGCTATATAGTACAGGATAACTATACTACAGCCAGTGCACCAAAGGGACAGGAACATAGACTTTGTTACGTGTCAATGAGACACTTTGCCCTAGTGGTGCTGCCTTATAGGCCCCCAGTGTATGGGGAGGCTCTTGGCCCTCATATGATGGCCGAACTGGGGTGGGGGGCTGATATGTAGGGACACTCCACTCTGGAGGAGTGGGATGGAAGGGATAGGGGGTAGAGGGTGGGAGGGCGGGACTCGGAGGGGTTGAAAGAGGGTACTATGATGGAGATGTAACCTGAAGTAGTAAATAAACATAAAAAAAGACACCCAAGGTAAAACTCTGGCTTCCACATGCACACACATCTATATACATACATGATGTACAGCCATCCACCAACACATTATACACATGCACACACAACTTAAAAATGAATAAAATAAGATAAATTTAAGAGTGGAAGCTGAAAAAAAAAAAAAAGACAGAAACTTTAGCCGGGCGGTGGTGGCGCACGCCTTTAATCCCAGCACTTGGGAGGCAGAGGCAGGCGGATCTTTGCGAGTTCGAGGCCAGCCTGGTCTACAAATTGAGTCCAGGACAGCCAAGGATACACAGAGAAACCCTGTCTCGAAAAACCAAAAAAAAAAAAAGAGTGGAAGCTGGAGAGAAAGCTTAGTTTAAAAAGCATTTACTAAGTAAGTATGAGGACCTGAGTCCACACTCAGTACTCATGTTAAAAAACAAAACAAATGTTGGGCTTGAGAGATGGCTCAGTGTTTAAGAGCACTAACTGCTCTTACAGAGAACCTGGGTTCGATTCCCATCACTCCCATGGCAGTTCACATCCAACTGTAACTCCAGTACCAGGGGATCTGACACCCTCTTCTGGTCTCTACAGGGACTGGATGCACCATGATGCTCAGACATCCATGCAGGCCAAATATTCATGCAAATAAAATAAAATAATAAATTAAAAAAGCACTCACATGAAAATGTTTCATATGTACACACACACACACACACATACACCTACATACACACAAATACATTTGTGTGTGTGTGAACAAATGGAAGAAATTATGGTATGTTTTATGATACGAATGGGGCTGAGGACAATGAAATTGAATGAAGCTAGTCACGTAATCTCATGTGACACCTCTTCCATGAAAGATGTAGAAGAGTCGAAAGTGTAGACAGAAAGCAGGATGCTGGTTGCTGGTGGCTGGGAGGCAGGCACCAGGTCAATGTTGGGGACAGAGTTTCTGTTTCCTAAGGTAGAAAGAGTTCAGGAGATGGTCAATAGTGAGGGTTGCACGGGCAGTGTGAATGGTGGAATGGTTAATGGGGTAGGGGCGTGACTCAGTTGATAAAGTGTTTGCCTAGAAAGCACCAAGCCCTGAGTTCCAATTCCACCTGGCATGGTGGTGCACACCTGCGATCCCAGCCTTCCTAGTGGAGGCAGGAGGATCAGAACTTCCAGGTCATCCTCCGCAACATAGCAAGTTAGAGGACAGCTTGGATTCCTGACATTCTGTCTCAAGAAATCAAAATAAATACTACAAGCAGTCCTTGCCAAATCCTGATGTCCGTGTGATGGAGTATTTGCCATGTTCTCAGAAGATCTTGCTTTCTAGGCTCTAGAGTGAACAGTTACTAAAACAGAACCCGCTAAAGAAGCAGGTGGAAATGAAACAGGTTCTCAGACAGATAAAGGTGTATTGAATACCATATATTCTGTTAGTCAATGTAAAGACCTAGAATTAGGCTGGGGGAGGAACATGCAAGCTGCATGCCTCCCACTGCCAACAGTTATGAAAAACTAACATAAAACAGCTTATCATGCTACTGTAAACCAATCTCCTCAAGAATGGGGTTCCCATGGGAGCACTGGAACTCAGACTGACACAAAATAATTTAATTAATATCTTCTACAAATGGTGCCCAATGGAATTTAATTGATTAATTCTACAAATGGTGTCCGACTACGGCAATTAGAATCCATGCTTACAGACTGAAAAGGCCTGGGTGAAAGGCGGTTTCCTAGTCAAAGAGCATGGAACAAATGCATTTCAAAGGTGTGGCTCCCTTAATAGAAGCTGCTACCTTACAGCAAAGGTGAAAAGCTAAGGCCTTGGCTCTCCCTATGTACTGAAAAGCCAGCAGCCTTCTAGACGAGCTAGGGAGCAAAATTAGCAGCCTAGATTAAAAATGGAGGAATTCATAATGACTCAATACTTTTGGATTCCATTGAGTTTGTTTCTCTTAGCATGCAAATTATTTTTACACTGACAATTGTGGTTCTGTGTATCCTTTTTGGAAAAGATCTGACTAGGATAGGCTTAAGGGAGAGAGCTTACAGATGGAATGCCAAGTTGCTGGCAATGACAATGGGGGAAGGAGGGAGGCCCTTCCTGATAGATAAGACAATTTATCTAACCCCTACACACATCTTTAATCCCAGCCCTTGGGAGGCAGAGACAGCAGATCTCTGAGTTCAATGCCAGCCTGATCTACAAAGTGAGTCCAGGATACAGTGAAGGATACACAGAGAAATCCTGTCTTGAAAAACAGTTTAAAAAAACAGAGAGAAAGAGACATATTCTGGTTAGTCAATGTAAAGGCCTTGAATTAGGCTGGCGGAGGAACATACAAGCTGCATGCCTCCCACTGCCAACAGTTACAAAAAACTAACATAAAACAGCTTATCATGCTACTGTAAACCAATCTCCTCGAGAATGGGGTTCCCATGGGAGCATTGGAACTCAGACTAACACAAAATGGTTTAATTGATTTTTTTTTTTTTTGGTTTTTCGAGACAAGGTTTCTCTGTGTAGCCCTGGCTGTGCTGGACTCACTTTGTAGACCAGGCTGGCCTTGAACTCGCAAAGATCCGCCTGCCTCTGCCTCCCAAGTGCTGGGATTAAAGGCGTGCGCCACCACCGCCCGGCTTGATATTATTGTTTAAGAAAGGTAATTTAATGAATCAAGTTCATACCTTGATCCCAAAACTTGGGAGACAAGCTAAAAACAGGTTCAAGCCCAATCTAATCTTCAGAGCTCTACAGAGGAAAGGCCAAGACAGTGACTAACATCAAGACAGGCCAAGCTACAAAGAGAAACCCTGTCTCAATATAGATATATCCACATAGAAATTAAATCTCCAAAGAAAGGAGAAAAGGAAAGAAAGGATGTGTAAATGCATGCCTTTGATCCCAAAATATGGGAGACAAAGACAGAGACAGATAGGTTCCTTTTGAGTTTGAGGTCAAACTAATCTACAAACAGCCCAAGCTACACAGAAAAACCTGTCTCAATCAATTAATAAATTTATATCAATTGTAGAAAGAATACTTAAACTCCGTACAGTCTTATGCTGAATTTTTAACTTAAAATAGATTATATAGCCATATATATGTACTAATAATTACAGTAAAGAAAAAAGGTCTTCCATCCAAACTGATAGAAATAAGATTTGACTGAAAAGGCCTCCTACAGACCTTGGTTACAAACAAAAGAACAAACAGGTATCTTATATTTCCTGATTCCACTATGTGGGAACAGCTCAGAGTGGCTAAGACATATATATGGCATGAACAGAGACTTAGAAATGTCTTTCTTCGCTCAAAGAGCTAAAAATATTCCTTAATTGATCTGTGCATTCTGCACATCCAAGGCATTTTTGTAATTACAGAACTATATGTTACTTGTGAGAAATTATATATTTCCAGAACAAAGGGACTAGCCACCAAAAAGGCAAGACAAGCCCAGATGATCCAGCCTCACAGACTGCCTCAATAGCTGTTTCCTCCAAATTTTATACCCAGAACAACTTCAAAGGGCTTGCTAAGATGGTCCAGCCTTACGGACTGTTCCAACCAGGACTTCAATAAAGCTCTGAACTATTCCATCCAAAGTCCAGCTTTGGACTACAAACTCCTCAGGACATTCAAGTTGTTGAGCACATACAGACTGAACAATAAATGTTACTATTCACTTGCTTAACCATTTTTTTTCATTTTATTTGGGCCCCCAAACAGGTTTTCTACATCCCAATTCAACAGGAAGCAATTTTAAGAGAGCAATGTCCCATTCCCAAAAGATGGGGTGGATGATTTTTTTTGTACATTTGTACATGTTAGTGTTATAAATGTTGTTTCAAAAGTTGGGCGTGGTGGTGCACGCCTTTAGTCCCAGCACTTGGGAGGCAGAGGCAGGTGGATCTCTGTGAGTTCAAGGCCAGCCTGGTCTACAAAGTGAGTCTAGGGCAGTCAGAGCTATTACACAGAGAAACCCTGTCTCAAAAAAAATTTTGTTTAGGGGGATTGGTTACAAGTCGTTAAATGGTCTTGTTAAGCAAGTTATAAGAGGTTAGGCTCAGAGATTTCTTTCATTCTTTTTCTTTTCTCTATCCTTTCTTATGTAGGGGAGAAGACTTGAAAAGAAGAAAGAGAGGGAATATGAGTATATAATAAAAGCTTGATAAGATATAAGGGTAGATTATTGAATCTGCTCTGAAATTTAAAGCTGTTGTTATTCTCAAAATAAGGTTATCTTTTGATACATTGGTATAGAATTTTATATATTGGTATAAAAATAAGGTTAATCTTTTATTCATTGGTATAGAATTTTATATTTTGATGCACACACATATATATTTCAACTCTTATATAAGGTATTGTGCCTATTAAACTCATTTAAAAGTACAGATTTACTTCTAATCCTTTTATGGGTTGCTTTTGCAATCTATTTAGGAGTCTGGGTAACACAGGTTGATGGCTGGCCAGTTGAGCTCCTGGTCATGTCAAATACTAGTCTTAATTTATCACAAAATAGGCTTACTAAGTTAAACAGATAGTGAATGGTTAAAAATATACAGTTTGCTTGTTCAAACATAGATAGATTTATAAATAAATCAATAGATGTCTTCAAAACCCTCAGAGGTGTACAGAAAATGGCATTTAAAGAGGTTTTTATTATTTTAAGAATTGTTTGACTTAAGTCAGTCAGCTCCTGACAGCTCCCATTGAACTTGGAAGGAGATGATGAGCATCAAAAAATCTCCATCATGAGATAATTCCTACTGGGCAGAAATATCCCTGCTCTCTCAACAAACTATATACAATCCAAAGATGGACCAAAGCTTAAATGCAGGTAAGTCAATGGCCTGATTCCACAGAGACAGAGTGGGAAAATCCTTCTTATTTCCTGCTGCACAATTTAGCCTGTGAGATATGCTTGGCCAGAAGGCTGAAGATGATGCTCCAACAGTATCGAGAAATATTTGGGACTGTCTAGGCAGCAAACTGTCATTTTTCTTTCCAGAAGCTACTCTCCTGTACTTCCTACTCACTTAAATAATAACTTTATCCCTCCTTATGTCTTTGATGGGCTTGAAGACATACTAGACATAAAATTTCAATTGAACTTGAGTTGTTTAGAATTTAAAACAGTATTTTCAAATCTAAATCAAATCTTTAGGTTTATAAATATAGGATATAATAGAAAATATTTAGGTTCAGAACTTTACCCACACCAAGCTAGATAGATGAGTTTTTCTTCCATAAAATTGCCTGATTCAGATAGGCTAAACATTATGTATGTAACTTTTATATATGGTTTTCTTGATGGTTTCATAATTGTTCTTACTGTTTTTACTATATGAATTTTAAAAATTAGCCTTTTTATTAGATTAAAAAGAGGGAATTGATGAGGTGATATTATGGATTCTAAATGTTAATTAATTGGTCCTGCTTGCTGTCTGTTACTTACATTGTCTCTGATTGGTTGAACAAATGCTGAGGCCTGAGATTGGGCAAAGGTAGGGGTAGGTGGGACTAAGGTGTTCAGAATTCTGAAGCAGAGGGGTTCATGGGTAAGAGAAGCCTCCAAGAGTAGAAGCAAGGAACAGGAAGAAGGAGACACATGATGGGGTAGATTAAAGAAGATCATTCCACATGGCCTGGAACATTGGCATAGCATGGAGAATAGCAGTCCAAAGGGATGTATGTATATATGAGGTCACAGTTGGGGAATAGAATTAAGAGCTAGTTTAGATGGGCCAAGATTGCTCAATCCTAGCCAAAGCTTGTTAAAATCCATCAGGTCTCTGTGTGCTCATTTATAACGGCAGGCTAAGGTTTAACAACCGCTGACCATTTAATGATAATTTAAATACTAGTAAATAATTTAATTAGCAATTTTCAACAAGGGGGAGGAATGGGGATACCTTATTGGATGAGTGATCAGGAAGGGACTGGAGCAGAGGCCAAAGGGAGGAGGGAAGAACCAGGCCTCCTATCCTACTCAGGCAGGCAATGGGATGCAAAGAGGGAGGCCAAGACAGAAGCGTCTAAAAGCGTCTTTCCACACTGCAGATGGAAGCAAAAAGCCAGTGATGTGTCATTTCTCCCTCTTCAGCTTCCAGGTTCTTCCTTCTGCTTGCTGGTGTCCCAGGAAACAATCCTTTACTGTGCCGTGAAAGGCTGTAGCAGGAGAGGGAAGCCAGGTTTATATTCTCTCTTCCTTATCTATCCTCTGGTAGCTTCCAGCTATCAATAACAGCCATAGGAGTTACTCTCGCTATGTGTGTATGACAAAAATCCTACATACATGCCTGGATCCTGATTCACACTAAAGAAAGTAATTTCCCCGGGATGGCTAGGTGGCTTAGCAGGAAAAGGTGCTTGTTGTCAAGCCTCACAATTTAAGGGTATTTAAGACAGCATGGAAAAGGAGAAAGGGCTTTTTCCTTCTGGAGATGTCATTGCAGTAAGAAAGTCAATTGGGTGAGCTCCCAAGCTTTTTAGCTCTGGGCTGTTTTTTCTCTAGGATTTTCAGCTGAATAGGAAGATCAGCTGGGTGCTTTCTCTGTCTCTCTGAGCTAGGAGGCTTTCAACACAGCATCTGACTCCTGAGTCTTCATTGGTAAAATCAAATGACTGGGACAGTTTAGTTTTTTAAAACAACATTGGGCAGTTCACAGCTGCTTGTAACACCAGCATCAGGAGATTCAGTGTCCTCTTCTGATAGGTACATGTACACACTTGTGCATATACCCTCACACAGATACACATAAATAAAAATAATAAATCTTTATAAAAAAAGAACTTCAGAATGAGTTAGTATGAAACAAAGTTGGAATTTATTTATTTATGCTTCTGATCCTCCTGCCTCCAGCTTCTGAGCACTGGGATTACAGGCTTGTGCCACCATGTTAGGTTTATACTGGGGAATCAAACCCAGGGCTTCTTGCCTGAGTACTCTCCCAGCAGAGATACACTGACCACACAGGGTTTCACTCTGTAGCTTAGGCTGAACTAGAATTCCTGTATAACCCAGGCTGACTCCAACTCACAGCCATCCCCCTAGCTCAGCCTCCTCAGTACAGTGAGTACAGGCAGGAACTGCAACACATGGAGTTGTTTTTAAGTTACATTTTACTTATTTATGGGTGTGGTACATACATGCCACAGCACTAATGTAGATTGTTATGGAACAACTTTAGGGAACTGGGTCTCTCCTTTCATCATGTGGGTCCTGGGCATTGAGCTCAGGTGGCTAGGCTAGGTGGTAGGCACCTTTACTTGCTGAGTTGTCTGTCCAGCACCAGTGTTGGGTCTATTAGGCACATATTCTAAGGAGGCAGTTCC
>CAJQZJ010032232.1:8539119-8571619 GCA_907164525.1 Lophiomys imhausi
ATGCTTTCACCTACATCAGCGCCCTCCAATGGAGGGACAATACAAGCTGGGATTAAAGGTGTGTGCTAACACGCCTGGCTTTTTTTTTTTTTAAAGAACAAAACAAGTGTGTGCTACCATTCCTGGTTTTATGTGGTGCTGGGGATCAAATCCAGGGCTTTGTGGATACTAGGCAAGAACTGTACCATTTGAATTATAGTCTCAGTTTCAGGAAGTAGTGGGTATGTATTGGCAGTGGAAGTGTGAGAGGGTGGCGTTTGAGAATGAACCCACTATGTACCCTAAGTTGGCTTCAAACTATTAATCCTCCTGAGTGCTCAGAATGAGGCAAATATTTTTTTTTTCATTTTATGTGCATTGGTGTTTTGTCTGCATGCATGTCTGTGTGAGGATGTCAGATCTTGAAGTTACAGACAGTTGTGAGCTGCCATGTGGGTGCTGATATTTGAACCCGGGTCCTCTAGAAGAACAGTCAGTGTTCTTAACCATTGAACCATCTCTCCAGCCTGTGGCAAATTTTTTTTTTTTTTTGGTTTTTCGAGACAGGGTTTCTCTGAATATCTCTGGCTGTCCTGGACTCGCTTTGTAGACCAGGCTGGCCTCGAACTCACAAAGATCCGCCTGCCTCTGCCTCCCAAGTGCTGGGATTAAAGGCGTGCGCCACCACTGCCCGGCGGCAAATATTTTTTTAATTAAACATTTTGTATTTATTTATTGTGTGTGTGTGTGGGGGGCAGGCACACAGATGTCAGAGGACAGCTTGTAGGAATCAGTTCTCTCCTTACACCATTTGGGAATTGAAACTCAGGTCATCTGGCTTGGTTGCAAGCTCCTGTACAGGCTGAGCCATCTTGCTGGCCCAGGAGGTGCGTTTTAATAAAAGGGCATGGTTTGAATTACAGACTTCAGTGGCAGTCAAAGGGTCACTGTGGGTGGAGTGAGTTGGAAAGGTGGATGGAAAACAGGGCGTTTTTGGAAGCATAATACTGTTCGAACTAGGTTCATTTATATCCCCCTTCCACGCTCCTGGGTCTCAGTTTACCCCCAGCATCCTGAGAAGCGCCCACAGCCCTGTAAGAGCGGCTGTCGACGCTAGGGGGCGCCCCATTGATAGTTCGGTGCTCGGCTGGCCAGGCGCAGCAGGCCTTAGCCGCTCGATTGGTCGTGTCTAGCGCTCCAGCTACCGCCATTGAGGAGTGGCGGAGAGGAAGCGCCTCGCAGAAGCGGGCTAGGGGGGCAGCGACCGCGACAGCCACAGCTACAGCGACAGGTAGGGGGGCAGCAGGTAGAACTGAGGACCTCACGGGCAGCGCCCACGCTACCGCCCGGGCTGTGCTCCGACGGCCCGGCTCGGGGTCCACGGCAGCCGGCCTCTCCGGGAGCCCGGGCGCCCTCGCGGGGACCCCGGAGCCCGAGTGTCGCCGGCATCTCAGGCCCGGGCTCGGGGCACCGGTCTCTGCAGCCTGGTGACACTCCTGGATTTTGGGTGTCACTTCTCCTGAGGCCTGATTCCAACGTGAGAGTGTCACTTCAGTACCCCCCTAGCGCGCCGGCGTCCCTTCCGTCAGTGCCTCCCTCCCCTCTGGGGTCACCTCTGGGTGGGGGTATCAGGCCTGGTCCCCGGGGTCCTTCTCTTCACCTCTCTTCCTCTAGGAAGACGTAGGGAATCCTTCGCCTCTCTTACCCCTAGAGAGCCATCTTCTCTAGGCTTGGTGACTCTGTCCCCTGTTGCTGCCAGGCTTGGGGTTCTGACAGCAGACTGGAGATGAGAGAAGGCAAGGGAAGCTTCGCTTTCTCGTGGAGCCCCCAACCTGACACCTTCTGGGAGTTGTACCTTCCTGGAATCCCTCAGCACTCGGCGGCACTAGTTGCCTGGCAGGGGAGGGACTCTCCGGGTCCAATTGCCAATGCTTCCCATTCCCGGGGCTGGCCTCCTCTCGGGAGGGGCCTGGCTCAAGGTCATGTCCGGCTGTCTGCCCGGGCTGTGGGCTGAGCCCAGATGCTCAGTGTCACCTGCTATACCGGATAGGAGAAGCCAGGTGGGGGTTTTTGCCGGGCAGCTGCCTAGAAGTCCTGATGGACCCGAGCGTGTAAACACTTCGGGATTCTGGCCAGCCTGGCGGCCCTTCCTGAAACCGAATTCCTTAAGGGAATCCTTGAAGTGGCCTCAAGCCTGCTTTAGATGTGTAGCAGAGCTAATGGATGCTTTCTGGCGTGGGCCTCAGTTTACTGAGCAGAGGAGCATCTTAGGACGCTAAGCATCCATGTTTTTTTTTAATGTATATTTTGTTTTTCCACATTGAGAATAAGTACAGTAGGGCCTGAACGTGGGTACAAAATGACAGTGATTTCCTGAAAAAGTAAATTTACTTTACATTTGTCGAGTGTGTGTGTGTTCAGAGGATAAGCTGTGGGAGTCTGTTCTGTCTTTTCACCATGTGGGTTCTAGGTTTAAACTTAGGTCTCCAGTCTTGAAGCAAGTGCCTTCACTCTCTCAGACTAGCCTGACAGTAGTTTCTCTTTTCTGGGAAAACATCTGGAGTTGGCATTTTAGGGAGAGTTGGCTTTTAGGGCTGAAATTAATGGCAATAACAAAAATAAAGAATACTCCGGCCTTGGCTGAGTGCCCAGTACTGTTTGAGGCTCACATAGTAAAACAGGCTAGTCAGTTTGGGTGCTCCACTGGCCAGGCTCAGGCCACGGTTTCATGCTATGTTTTAATAGATTTATGACAGAGAAATGTTCCGTTTACTTATACTGTTAAGCTTTCTTTGTTTTTGGTTGTTTTTATTTATTTATTTATTGGTTTTTCGAGACAGGGTTCTCTGTGTATCCTTGACTGTCCTGAACTCACTTTGTAGACCAGGCTGGCCTTGAACTCACAGAGATTCGCCTGCCTCTGCCTCCTGAGTGCTGAGATTAAAGGCATGCGCCACCACGCCCAGCTGTTTTTGTTTTTTGAGACAGAGTTTCTCTGTGTAACCAGCCTGTTCTGGACTCACTTTGTAGACCAGACTGGCCTTGAACTCACAGAGGTCCACCTGCCTCTGCCTTCCAAGTGCTGGGATTAAAGGTGTATGTGATCACGCCCAGCTTTGTGAAGCATTTTTGATTAAAAAGAAAAAAATTGTTTTTGTGATTTTTTTTTTTAAAGAAAAACTGAAAAAATCTCCCCCAGATTCTTGGTTTTATACCTGGAGCATTAAACAAACAAACAAAAAACAAACAAACAAAAAACTTTTGAAATACGGCAATAAGGCAAGTGTTCTGCAAAAATGTTTTAATATTATTATTACTAAGACCGGCAGTGTCTCAGATGGGGTCTCAATATGAAACCCTGGCTGGCCTGGAACTCCCTCTGTAGACCAGGTTGGCCTTAAACTCAGAGATCGCCTGCCTCTGCCTCCTTTGTGTTGGGATTAAATGTGTGGGCATCACCCCAATAGTTAATTGATTTTTAACTGCACCTGATAACAATAAGTTTTGTATGGATAACAATAAGTCCTGTATGGAAATGCTAGATACTACTGACAAGTAAATTTTAGGCTTCCTTGGAGGCTGGGTCAAATCTTAGGGGCTTTTGCTTTGTGTCTGATTTGTGTTGTTAGCCTTTTCCTTAGATTGAGTGTATCTTCTGGCACTAAGACTAATCACTAATCATGGGGCAAAGTCCTTGGAAAGGTTCCTGAAAATAGTCTGGTTCCAAGTGGGACACATGCCACAGGAAATCTGGAATGTCTGGTGTGGTGGCTGGTGACCCACATGAATGGCCTCGAGTGAGATTTACACTCAGAGTTCTAATTGGAATACACTAGCCCAGTGATCTGAGAACTCATCTAAACTTTTGTTTTTGTTTGTTTGTTTTGAGACAGGGTATGTAGCCCCTGACTGTTCTGGAACTGCTATGTAGACCAAGCTGGCCTCAAACTCATAGATCTACCTGCCTCTGACCCCCAGTACTGAGATTAAAGGCCTATGTCACCATTCTTGGCTCCTACTTAAACTGTTTTTTTTGTCTCAGTCTCTCTCATGTTAACTTTTTTTTTTTTTTTGGTTTTTCGAGACAGGGTTTCTCTGTGTAACAGCTCTGGCTGTCCTGGACTCGCTTTGTAGACCAGGCTGGCCTCGAACTCACAATGATCCACCTGCCTCTGCCTCCCAAGTGCTGGGATTAAAGGCGTGCGCCACCATGCCCGGCTCATGTTAACTTTTTAAAAAAATTATGTTTATTTATTTTTGTGTGTATATGCATTTGAGCCTGTGTGTGCGTGTACGCACACCACAGCATGCACGTGGAGGTCAGAGCTGTGGGTCCTGGGGATGGAACTCAGGCTCTCGGGTTGGCAGCAGGTGCCTTTACCCCCTGAACTGTTTGGATGGCCCTCAAGTTAACTTTTTGCAGCAGTGAAAATTCTATGTAACCTCAGGCAAAACTGTTTTTTTTCTAAACTTATTTTATGTTATGAGTGTTTTGCTTGTATGAATGTCTGTGCACCACATTGTGCCTGGTACCCATGGAGGACCAAAGAGATCAGATCCCCTGGAACTGGAGCTACAGGTGGTTGTGAACCACCAGGTGGGTGCTGGGAATTGGTTGAACCTAGGTCTCTGGAAGAGCAGGTAGTGCTCTTAACCTGTGAGCCATGACTACAGCCCCCGGGAAACACTTTTACAAATATGAGCTAAAGTATCATACGCACACTTACACCAGATGAACCGATAACGGACTTTAGTTGCCTATCAATGTTTTTATAAACTTTAGGGTGTTTTAAGGCATGTTTTTTAAAAGAATCATCTGTTTCCTCTAATGTTGCTAAGCACAGTATTGTATTATACCACTTACTGTAACAAGCAGTTGTGGTTCAGTGCTGACCCTAAATACCGAGCCTGTAACCAGAGCATCTGGTGTGTTTGTCTTCACTGGCTAAAATAGTTCATTAGGTTAGCCAGCATCGGCCAGGATGTTGAAGATTAGTGATGTGGCTGGAAAGTTGGTAGGGCGCTCACCTACTGTGCTTGAAGCCCTGGGATCAGTTATCAGCACCACATGCACCAGATGTGATGGTGCACACTTGTAATTCCAGCACCTCCTCACCTCACCTCCTAGGGAGGTGAAGACATGACAGAAGTTCAGTATCCTCAGCTACATGGTGAGTTCAAGGCCAGCCTTGGATATGAGACCCTGGTTCTGGAAAAACAAAGTAGTGATTAAGTGTAACAGAAGCTTTTTAGTTATCCAGTATGTTAATGTATTTAATTTATTGCCTTAATTCCTCTACCTCCCTTCCACCCCTTGTTCCCTTCAACCCCCCAACCCTAGGTGGAAGAGAAAGAAAGTTAGAGGGAGAAGGGACATAGGTCTCTTTGAGTTACTTCCTGACGATTAGGGTGGTTGGGTTCTTTGGGGGGAATACCAGTCTTATTAGAAGTCCAGCAGACCAGGAGATCAGCAAACCAGGAGACAGCAGCAGGAGGAATAAGCAACAGTTTGGGGGAGCACCAGCAACTGGGAGAGCAGCAACCACCTTCTACCTTGTAACCCTTAATCTTCTTCATAGAGCCTTTTCTTTTCTTTGTAGAGCCTCTTTATTCTTCTTTATAAAGCACATTCTCTTTTCTCTTTGTAGCCTCCTTCTTGGGTTTCTGGCTTTTTCCCCTCCTTTATAGAGCCCCCTTCTCCTCGGGCTCTGGCTTTTTATTCCTCTCTCTCAAGTCCTCAGAGTTAAACTTGCTCAGCGCTCAGCTGGCTAAGCCACGCCCCTGCTAGCTCACGAGACCGTTCATACTTTACACCTGTGTCTTAAGCAGCCCACCTGGGATTAAACAAAAACATTCTCACAATTGGTTTTAATAAACTCCTACCACAATTAAGCACTTCCTTTCCCTCCATGTAAATGATTTTGTGAATAAGCCTAATGAATATTTTAATTAGGACACCTTAGCTAGTGTTGTAGAGTGTGAATTTCATTCACATAGTCTCTTGAACATTTTTGCTTTGATCTAGGTTCATGCTTCTTAGCCTTTGGGCTGGATGAGTCTCTGCTGTGTGGGATTGTCATGGGTATTGTAAGATGTTTAACAGTTTCCACAGGCCCTCCTGAGATAGCCGTAGCAGCATCTGAAGTAACAATAATAAGAAAATTTCTTCGAAGAGCTGGAGTGGTGTCTCAGTCGTTAAGAACACTAGTTCTTGCAGGGGATTTGGATTTGGTTCCCAGCATCCAGATGGAGGCTCACAACCTTCTTTAACTCCAGTTGCGGATGACCTTACCCCCTCTTCTGGACCCCATCGGCTCCTGCATGCATATGGAGCACACACATACACATAAAAAAGAAAAAGGAACGACTTCAGTTGTTTCCAGGTTGCCCCTGTGAAAAGCCATCTAGTCCCCAAAGGAAGGAAGGAAGGATTTCAGAGAACAGTTAATTTAAAAGTTAATTCCGAATTGCAGGTGATTTTCAGTAAGTTTCAGAGTGACTGTCATGTAGCTACAGACCAGTGTGGGTGCCGGTCTTACCTTCTTTCTGCATCTCTGTAAGCCTGTCCCTTGCATTCGTCCACTTTCAGGCGGACAGAACAGAAAGTCACATAGAAACACATCCCGGTTCTGTTTTGTTACTTTTGAAAGGGATTCATTATTTATCCCTGGCTGGCCTGGAACTTTAGACAAGGCAGGTCTGGAACTCGCAGATGTGTTTCCACTTCCCAAGTGCTGGAATTAAAAGGCTTGTTTACAACCACCACACCCAGCCATGCTGTTGTTAATTTCCTTTTTTCTTTTATAGATTTTGTGACCATGAGAGAGAGAAATAAAGACTGATCCATGATTTCTAAGCACCTTTTTCTGAGGAAATAGTCATGTTGGAAGGTCTTGTGGCCTGGGTTCTCAATACCTATTTGGGGAAATATGTCAGTAACCTGAACACTGACCAGCTTTCGGTTGCACTTCTCAAAGGTAAGCAAGCGCACTCATTTCTTTTCAGAAAAGCATGGCCGGCCTTCCTTCCTTCCTTCCAAAAAACCTAATTAAAATAAAAATGTGCATTTCTTTATTTTTTGTGTGTGGGAAGGTAACACATGTGCCATGGTACCCATGTGGAGGTCAGAGGACAACTTATGCAAGCTGGTCCGCTCTTCCTACCATGTGGGCTGGTGGCGTGTGTGCTAGCTCTTGTTAGCAGTCTCCCTGCACCTGCCCTACCCACTGAACCTCCTAAGTTCACCTGTGGGTTTGTGTGTGGTAAGTGCATGTTTGTGTGCAGGTGACAGCCAGAAGTCAACTTTCAGTGGCTTTCTCTGTCATTTTCCATGTCCTTTTATTTGAGCCAGGGCCTTACTATGTAATCCTGGCTGGCCAGCTAGGAACTGACCATGAAGACTGGCTGGTTTCTAACTCAGAGATCATCTGTCTACTTCTGGCTCCTGAGTGCTACCATTAAAGGCATGCGCCACCATGCCCGGTTTAATCTTAAATTTATATAAAGAAAAAGGGGTAACAAGCCAGAGCAGGAAGAAGGACACACGCCATGGGTTTGAGAAAAGAACCTCATTCCATGTGGCCTGGAACATCAGCATAGCATGTATATATGGGGTCATATTTGGGGAATAGAATGAGCTAGCTTAGATGGGCCAAGATTGCTCAATCCAGGCCAAAGCTTGTTAAAATCCATCAGGTGTCTGTGTGCTCATTTATTATGGCAGATAAAGGATCAACACTACCAACCAATTAAATATAATCTAAATAATTTAATTAAATACTTGGAATTTTTGAGAACTTGTTTTGCAGTTTCTTTTTTCTTTTTAAGTTTGCTTCAGTTCTATAAGTTGAACATGGGGCCCTGTGGATGCTAGACTAGTGCTCTACCATTGACCTATATCCCCAGCCTGTTGTCTTTCATAGGAATAAAGTATTCAAGGCTTGGGGCATGGTAGCCTTTGCTGTCCTGCGCTTGGTGCACTCAGTTCTGTGATTTGGTCTGGGAATTGGAAAGGAGCATCTTTTCTCTTTTCCTTTTTGAAAATTTAAATTCTCTTTGCCCAGCTCAAAGTGGAACTGTTTAATGCAGCAGTTCTCAACCCATGAGTTATGACACCTTTCACAGTGGTCGAATAGCAGATATCCTACATATCAGATATTTATCTTATGATTCATAACAGTAGCAAAACTACAGTTATGGAGTAGCAATGAAATAATTTTTGGTTGGGGGTCACTACAACATGAACTAGCCAGGCGTGATAGCGCACGCTTTTAATTTCAGCACTCGGGAGGCAGAGGCAGGTGGATCTCTGTGAGTTTGAGGCCGTAATGATCTGTTAAGTGAGTCCAGGACAGCCAGGGCTGTTGCTGTTACGCAGAGAAACCCTGAAACGAAAAAGCAAAACCAAAACAAAACAAAATCCAAAAAACCAAACTACATGAGGAACTGTATTAAAGGGTTGCAACATTTGGAAGGTTGAGAACTACTGGGTTAATGTATGTAGAGAAAGAAAAGAGGGCTCGTGTGGTATACACCTTTAATCCCAGTACTTGAGATACACAGACCGGTGGATTTCTGTGAGTTTGAGGCCTGCCTGGTCCACATAGTAATTTCCAGGCCAGCCTGTCCTACATATCAAGTTCTAAGCCAGCCAGGGATACAAAGACCCATCAGAAGAAGATAAAGTTTGGCTGCCAGCATGCAAAGTCGAAGGTAGTGGAGAGGAAGTGCAGTGTCCTAGGAGCAGGGTTTGCCTGGGACCAAGCTGGAGGGGATAAGTGGGTTTACACAGGCTGAGAGTAGAACCAGAACTTCCCTTGTTTTGGACCCATTGTGTTCCAGGAGTTTCCCATCCCCAGATTTATCAGGATTGAGTGAAGTGGCTATGGGAGCTAGTGTGGTTTGCTTGTCTCCTACCCTCTCCTTCCTTTCATTATAGACAGAAATGGATTCTTCCCTGTCCTGCTTTCCCTTCTGTTTTTTGAAGAGTTTGCAGTAGTGTCAAGTTCTAGCCTGAGGCTTGTTGATGTGCCTGGGTTCCTTGAGGCTGCAGGTACCCGGGCTGGAGAGCACTGCAGACTCAACTTCCCTGACTAAGAGTTGGTGTCTTCAGAGTGATGTGGTGGTATATTGTTTGCTGACCCTGAGATGAACAGATGCTGCTTTAAGGCATGTGATGTATCTTTGCATCTACTAATGACAGATTTCTAATCTTAGTACTTATAGGCAGAATATATCTTTTTTTTTTTTAAGGATGTGGTGGCACATCCTTTTAAATACAGCACTTGGTAGGCAGAGGCAGGTAGATATCTGTGTGTCGAAGGCCAGCCTGATGAACATAGTGGAATGCTGATTTAAAAGCAAAAGATTAAAGCTGCATTTATTTGCCGGGCGTGGTGGCGCACGCCTTTAATCCCAGCACTCGGGAGGCAGAGGCAGGTGGATCTCTGTGAGTTCAAGGCCAGCCTGGTTGGTCTACAGAGTGAGTCCAGGACAGTCAAGGATACACAGAGAAACCCGGTCTCCAAAGACCTAAAAAAAAAAAAAAAAAAAAGAACTGCATTTATTTATTTATTTGTTTGTTTGTTTGTTTGTTTATTTATTATTTTTTGTACATTTATGGGCGCACATGCCATGGTATGTGTGGGAGGTTAGAGGGCAACTTTTGGGAGCTGGTTCTCTTTTTCTACCATGTATGTTCTCAGGACCACACATAGGCTGTCAGGAAGCACCTTTACCCTCTGAGTCATCTCCCTGGCCCTCCCTGATGTTTTTCATTTGCTCTGTAGCCCTGACTGAACCTGACACTTACTATGAAGTCTTTGCCAGCTTCAAACAGGTGTTGATCCTCCTGTCTCTGCCTCCCAAGTGCTGGGCTTGCAGGCATGTGTCTCACCACACACAGCCTGGACAGACTATGTCTTCTAACAAGGGCATCATTCTGGTGCTTTAGGGTAACTTTTCTTATGTCCTTAAAGAGGATGCAAGGAATTATTCTCTCTGGCTTTTAAATCTGGAATGAACCTGGGCCTACTGAGGCATGCTTTTAATCCCAGCCCTGAGAGGCAGAGGCAGGTAGGTAGATATCTGTGAATTTGAGGCCAGCCTGCTGTGCATAGTGAGTTCCAGGACAGCCAGGACTAAATCTATTGTTCTTTCATAAGTAGTGTTAGCTTTGACCCCTTTATTTAATGAATCTAAAGTACACTGGAGCTCATGGAGCACCACTGTGAACCGAGAGACTGGGTATGGAAAGGAGCCGACAGTATTTGTTGGTCTTGACATAGTAGTGGTTTAGGGCACAGGGTGCTAGACAGGTATGAGGATGCTATTCTGATCTAGTACAAGTATTTACTGTTGTGAATTGTGGGGAAATACAAAGGAGACAGCAGTCAAGTGGCTGGACTGAGAGTGGGTTCCTGTGGGTGGATTGCCTGGAAGGGGCAAAAAGGAGAAAAAAGAATAAAAATGACTATTTTTATACCAGACTGGGTTTGTGTCCAGTTGTAGCATTTACCAACAACCTGAACACGTTACTCAGTTTCTGCATGTGAGAAATTATTAGCCATCCCATAGGGTTCTGAGGGCCAAGTAGGTTAATGTGAGCCAAAGAGCTTCGAGCTGTTCTTGAGTGGCCTCTCAGTGCAGGTTAGTCCTCATCAGGATGGTCAGCATAGGATTGGTGGGTGGATTAGACTTCAGCAGTGGGTCTTGCCATGTGCTCCAAGTAGTTAAAATGCCAAAGACTGCGTGAGTAGTTGGAGGACGGGGGGGGGGGGGGGGGGGGGGGGGGGGGGTGACGGGGTGACTTGGTCAGCATTTAGTGAGCACCTGCTGTGGGCAAGGCTCTGGGCTTGGGACTGACACCAAAAGATAAGGCAGGAAAAGCGCCCTAGAGCTCCGACTCTGCTCTCATCCCTTGCAAGCTGCTGTGACTGTGGTGGCCACTAAATGCCCTCTTCCCCCTCTGTCCCTCTTTCCACCCCAGGACAGACAGACCTCCTGTGACCTCTGGTGCTACCACTTAACCAGCTCTGAGGGTTCTAAGCAAACCGCTTGTCTGCTAAGCCTCGTTTTCTCATCTTAAAGCTCAGAAACTGACATACAGGTTGAATATCCCTAGTCTAGAATGTTCCAAAACTTGGAGCACTTTAGTATTGAGTGAGTTCAAAAAGCCTGTGATATGAACACTGTGGATGCATTTTGAAAATTTTAAAAAATTAGCTTTCTGGCCAGATGATGGTGGTGCACATTGTATACCTTTAATCCTAGCACTTGCGAGGCAGAGGCAGGCAGATCTCTATGAGTTCCAGGCCAGCCTGGTCTACAGAGTGAGTTCCAGGACAAGCCAGGGCTTGTTTCAAAAAAAAAAATTTTGTTTCTTCACTCTTTCCTCCCTTCCTTTTCTTTTTCTTTCTTTCCATCAGAAGATGGCTTGTGTAACAGTTAGTTCTCTCCTTCCACAGTGTGATCCCAGGGGTCACACTCAGGTTGTTCTGCCTGGTGGCAGTCAACCCTACCATCTCTAGCCATCTCTAGCCCCTGGGTCCCTCATGTAGCCCAGGTTGACCTCAAACTTGCTAAGTAGTGAGGATGACTTTGAATTTCTGATCTTCTGCCTCCACATCCCAAGGGCTGGCTTACAGGTATGCACACTTTCAGCCTACAGCGCTGGCGTGAGACCCATGCTCCCAAGTGTTAGAGGAAAGTACTCTACCCACTGAGTACTGGACCTGACGGTTTTTTTTTTTTTTTTTTTTTTGGTTTTTCGAGACAGGGTTTCTCTATGTGTATTCCTTGGCCGTTCTGGACTCACTCTGTAGACCAGGCTGGCCTTGAACTCACAGAGATCCACCTGCCTCTGCCTCCGGAGTGCTGGGACTAAAGGCATGTGCCACCACACCTGGCTGGACCTGACGTTTTGATTTTTGTTTGGGAATGGTCAACCACTAAAATGTATTAAAATCAGAAAATCCCCCAAACCTGAAATACTTAAAACCTCAGAATGAGTATTTCTACAGTACACTTGTAGTGTTTCTTTGCCTTGTTATGAAAATTGAATGAGATAATGCATGGGCCTGAGAGATGGCTCAGCAGTTAAGAGCACCGATTGTTCTTTCAAAGGACCTGAGTTCAATTCCTAGCACCCACTTGGCAGTTCAAAACTGCCTGTAACTCTAGTTCCAGGGGATCTGATGCCGTCTTCAGTCCTCTACATGCACAAGGCACAGAAGTGGCACACAGACATACATACAGGTAAAACACCCGTACACATCAAATTAAAAATTAGCATGTATTGTCTTAGTTACTGTTCTATTGCTCTGAGGAGACACCACAACCAAGGCAGCTTATAAAAGAGAGCATTTAATTGAGGGCTTGCTCACAGTTTCAGAGGATGAGTCCATATGACCATGGTGGGGAGCATAGGGGCAGACAGGCAGGCTTGGTGCTGTAGCTGGAGCGGAGAGCTCACTTCTGATCTGCCAGTTGCAGGCAGAGAGCCACTGGGCCTGGTATGGGCTTTTAAAACCTCAAAGTCCACTCCCAGTGACACACCTCCTCCAACAAGGCCACACCTCCCAGTCTTTCCTAAACAGTTGACCAACTAGGAACCAGACATTGAAATATATGAGCCTATGGGGCCCATTTTCATTTAATCACATGTATTAAATATTTAAAAAATTATTTCTTTTATCCTTTTGAGATTATAATATAATTATACCATTTACCTCTTCATTCTTCTAAACCTTCATGTATATTCCCATTTGCACTCTTTCAAATTCATGGTAAATATAAGTTTTAATGAGATAATTCAGGGCCTCAATTATAGCTTGGTGGTAGAACGTTGGCTTTGCAGGAGTGGGTGAGAGATTAGCAGGGCCTGAGTTTGAGGCCTACTATTTTTGGGGAAGAGGGATAATGATGAAGAACTGGGTGGATAGTAGGACCTCACTAAGTAATTACTGTCACTGTCATTGTTCCACCTCGGCCTGTAAAGTTCCGGTCCACAAGGCATTCATCACTAGGCTGTCGCACTTGAGCTACAGGCCACAGCAGGATGTGCTGGCTTGCTCCTGTGATCCCAGCACTTGAGAGGACTAGGCAAGAAGGATTGCTGTGAGTTGGAGGCCCATCTGGGGTACATAGTGAGTTTCAGGTATTCTGGGTGACACTGTGAGACTCTGCCTTCAATTACAAAAATTACATTGTACATTTGAGTGTACTGGAGAGGGAGGAGCCTTTTGTTTTGTCTGTTGGTCCCGGGGAAAGCTGGGGTGGCTTTTGAGTGAGCTGAAAAGGGTTTCAGTGGGTTGCACAGGGTTGCCACACTCCAGGTGGAGTGGATCCCAGGAGCAGGGGCTGGGAGCTTATAGGCACAGGGGGATGTTTTGGAGTCAGAAAGTAGAGGCTTGGCTGGGCAAGGACTGCATACTTCATCCCCTTGCTTTCTGAGCCCCATTCAGCCTGAGCCCCATAACCTGGAGCAGAATGAAGAGAATTTGGTAGTCCACAATGATGGCTGGGAGATGCCTGAGTCCACCACAGTGTTAGTAAATATATCTCTGCTCAGTGTGAGATGAAGAATTCATGAGCCATCCATGAGTAAGCCTGCAAATCTATGAGTGGTGTTCTGGCTTTGAAAGTGCCTACCTCCTTTGGGGATGTTGCTGCATGGCTATCAGGAGCCATCCTTCTTAGCGGACAGAATCCTTCCCAGCAGAGCAGGCTGTGGACACACATATGAGTGAGTGTATGTGTGTGTGTGGACTAGTATGACTTCCATCTTGAACCATTGATGTGATTTTTGCTGTTCGTTAGCTGTTGGTTTGCTGCAGGGTCTGTTTCTTCTCTTCCCTTTCTAAACCTCCTGTGCTGTCTCTACTTCAGCTTCTTTAATGTTTTTTGTTTGTTTGTTTGTTTTGTTTTTCGAGACAAGGTTTGTCTGTGTAGCCCTACTGTCCTGGAACTCACTTTGTAGACCTGGCTGGCCTCCAGCTCAACAGGGATCCGCCTGCCTCTGCCTCCTGAGTGGTGGGATTAAAGGCTTGTGCCACCACTTCCGGCTTCTTCAATGTTTATAGTGTGAGTTCCTTTCACTTCCAAGCAGTGCAGCAGCCAGGGAAACTTAGGGGCCACCTACCTTTGTGACTGATTAGCATATAGAAAAATAAGGCCAATTTCAGTGCAAATGAGGGGCACTTACTTTGAATTTGCAAGACCCTGCCTTTAATTCTTAGTGTTGCAGAAACAAACAAACAAACACAAACAAAAAAATTGTAATTGTCCCTCCAAAAGTCATTTTTACCCAAGGAGATTTTCCTGATTTCTTCTCCTTTATGATAATTTTCTCTCCAACTGTGGGAATCGGTTTATTTTGTGTTAGGTTAGTTTTATGTGATGTGGGACCCCATGTGGATCCCCCTTGCAAAAAAGAGAGACCATACTTAGAATCTTCTAAATTGCTAGGTCTGACCTCTTCTCCAGAGTCTGCATAGTCATCTGTTTGGGGGAGTAACATCCCTACATCATTATGCCTTTGTAGTGGGCCTTGTCTGCCCTATTCCTGGGCCTTCCTATCAGTTAATGGTTGTTATCTGTATGCCCTGTTCTCAAAAATACCTGATCCAGACTGATTCAAGATTCAGAAATTGTTTTGTGTTGTGCAAACAGTTTTATGATACCAAGCTCCTCCCCTGCAGTCTGTGGCTGGAGGATGTCTTCTCTCATACTCTAAGACCAGCACAAAGTAGAGCATTGGTATATGTATGCAAATGAATGGCTTGCATAGTCGGGTGAGTGTTTGTCAGTCTTCCCTTATTGTGATAAAATACCCAAGACAATCAACTTTAAAGGAGGAAGGTTATTTTGGTTCATAGTTTTAGTACACATGGGTTGCTTGACCCATTGCCTCTGTGCCTACAGTAATGGTGGGAGTGCCTGGCGCAGCAGGCCTGCTACATTATGGTAGATAGGGAGCAGAGTCAGGAAGTGGCCCCAGTCTTGGTATCCCTTTTGGGGGCCTGTGCTCAGTTACCTAACTCTACCATGTAGGCCCACCCACATAAAGGTTCCACCACCTCCCAGTAGTGTCATAGGCTGGAGATAATCTTTTAATTCATAGATCTCTGGGGGACATTTGGACCCAAATGACAGCAGAGCTGGATCTGGCTGCCCTGTCTTTGTACACCTGGGTTGGAGTCATCATACAGGTTGGCCCTGTTCTTCCTGTGCCTTCTGACCAGTTATGCCTCAAGGGAGGTGAAGAGAGACCATTTGGTGTCACCAGAAGAAAGAGGACCAGTCATTTTGGTGACTGGCTGACTGGCTGGCTGGCTGACTTGCTCCCTCCCTGTCTCTTTGTTTCTTTTTGCTTTATGTTTTTGAAACAGGGGCTACATAGCCCTGACTGTCCTAGAACCCACCGTATAGACCAGACTGGCCTCATAGAGATCCTTCTGCCTTTGCATCCCAAGCGCTGGAATTAAAGGTGTGCACCAATGCGCCTTCCTTCAGTTTTATTAACTAAACCATGGGCTCTCAAGTGTTTTTGTGACCTATGTTCACTGCTTATTAAAAAATAGATCAGATTCTTGTGTTTTAACCTCAGGGATACTGACTGGGGGATATTGGGGAGGGTGCAGGAGCCTGCATTTGGTCTTAGAGAGTCAGATGATGTCAATGTTGTGGGAACTTAAGCTGAGGGTCTGCAGACTATCCAGCAGGCTGTATCTGACCAGTTAGCTCAGGATGGCCTTCACTAATTTATTGTGTGTAAGTACTTCTGCACATGAATAAGAGTATAAGTGGTCGGTCAGAGGACAACTTTTGGGAGTCTGTTCCCTCCTTGCACTATGTGGGTCCTGGGGATTGAACTCAGGTCTTCAGACTTGGCATCAACTGTCTTTATCTGCTGATCTATCTTGCTGTTCCCTATTTATTTTGTTTTTGAGACAAGGTCTTGTAACCAGGCTAGCCCAGAATTTGCTATTCAGCCTACTGTTATCTTAAATTCCTGATCCTTCTGCCTCTCCTCTCCAAGAGGTAGAATTCTGTCATTCATTCATTCATTCATTCATTCATGCAGAGTCATTAGCCCAGGCTGGCCTTGAACTCACTACATAGCTGAGAATGACCTTGGACTTCTGATCCCTCTGTCTCTACCTCTGAGTTGTGGGATTATAGGAGTGTACCAGCATGGTGTGTTTTCTTTGATGGGGATCAAACCCAGGGTTTTGTGCTTGGTGAGTGACCATTTTGTCAACTGAACTAAACTCCTAGAGTTTTATCCTGGAACCTACATGGTGGAAGGAGAGAAATGACTCCTGAAAGTTGTCCTCTGACCATCCACACGTCTCTCTCTCTCTCTCTCTCTCACACCCCACACAAATAAATGTAGTAAAAAAACTTTTTAAAAGGAAGAAATAAAAAAATGCAATTGACATAATAGAAAGCTTAAAATACCTATTCTCTGGCCCATCCCAGAAATAGTTAGGGTCTTGCTTAAACTCTTCAGGCTGCTGCACTTCAGCGGTCATGGATGCTTCAGTGTTTGTGGTCAGATGAGATCACCACAGACAGAACCCTCGGACTTGTGGTGGCATTGCCATGGCCATTACTCTTCAGTGCTCTGCACTCAGCCGGCAGCTCAGTCTTTGTTGGATGAACATTTATTTCATGGCGTATTGTTTTTAGGTGCTGTTGAATTAGAAAACCTCCCATTAAAGAAGGATGCCCTGAAAGAACTGGAATTGCCCTTTGAAGTCAAAGCTGGTATGTGAAACCAAAGGAGGGAGGGAGGTTTGGGGATCAGGTTGTTTGGGGCAGGAATTGGAGTCTACTTGACCAGGAAGTGTGAGAGTTTATATCAGTTTACATCCCCAAGTGCAGGTGGATCTGTGAGATCGATGTCAACTTGGTCTGTATAGCAGGTTCCAGGCCAGCTAGGACTATGGAGTATGAGACTCTGTCCCAACCAACCAACCAACCAACCAACCAACCAACCAACCAACCAAACATTGTCTCAGAAAAGTCCTCTGACTTTTATCCCTAGGGCTAGGGATGTAGTTCAGTGGTCAAATACTTACTACCATGCACAGAGCCTGGGTTTCCATCCTAACATCACACACACACACACACACACACACACCCTTAAACACCCTTGCACACATGGAAAACCACAACATCATAATAGTATCTACATATCTTATTTTTTTTTTTTTTGGTTTTTCGAGACAGGGTTTCTCTGAATATCTCTGGCTGTCCTGGACTCGCTTTGTAGACCAGGCTGGCCTCGAACTCACAAAGATCCGCCTGCCTCTGCCTCCCAAGTGCTGGGATTAAAGGCGTGCGCCACCACCGCCCGGCAATATCTTATATTTTTAAAAGCTGTTTTTTACATTTGTTTGTGTATATGTGCATGCATGTATACCACCAGCTAAGACACTGACAGATTGGAATCTGAAAGCTTCAATAATGCTAACACTGGTTACTTCCAGAAGAAAATTCTTCAAATATTGAAGGATTAAGAGAAACCTTTTGGGGAAAATTGATGGTTTTTTGCCCTTTGTAGTAGCAAAATTGACCTTGTTTTGTAGCAAAAAATGGTTAATTAAATTGTTTAACAGTATTTATGTTATTGTTAATTGATTTGGCGGTGGTTAATCCTTAACCTGCCATTAGAAATGAATACATACAGACACCGGATGGATTTTAAAAAGCCTTGGCCTGAATTGTACAATCCTAACCCATCTAAGCTAGCTCATAATTCTGTTACCCAAATATGACCCCATATGTACATACGTCCCTTTGGACTGCTATTCTCCACTCTATGCCGATGTTCCAGGCCATGTGGAATGATCTTCTTTAATCTACCCATGGCATAGGTCCTCCTTACTCCTGCTCTTGGCTTCTCCTCCCAAGATGCTCTCTGTCTCAGAAGCCCATTCACCTTAGTCTCACCTATCTCTGTCTTTGCCCAATCTCAGGCCTCAGCATTTTATTCAACCAATCAGAGACAATGTAAGTAACAGACAGCAAGCAGGACAAATTAATTAACATTTAGAATACTTAGCATCACCCCATCAATTCTTTCCTTTTGTCTGATAAAAAGACTAAATTTTTTAAGTCATACAGTAAAAACAGGAAGAATGTGAAGCAATCAAGGAAATCTCTTTTTTTTCAAGTCTTTTCCTCCTATATAAGAGAGAAAAGGAGAAAAATCTCTGAGTCTTATCTCCTACACTTTATTTAACAAACCATTTAACAATTTGTAGCCAGTCCCCCTAAATAACATCTGTAACATATCCAATGACCAAAATGTCATCTTCCCACCTTTTGGGAATGGGGTGTCGCTCTCTTAAAATTGCTTCTTGCTGAATTGGGATGCAGAAAACCTGTTTGGGGGCCCAAATAAAATGGAAAAAATGGTTAAGCAAGTTAATTGTAATATTTGTTGTCCAGTCTCTATGTGCTCAGCAATTTGAATGTTCTGAGCAGTTTGTAGTCCAAAGTTGAACTTTGGATGGGAAAGTTCAGGGCTTTATTGACGTCCTGGCTGGAACAGTCTGTGAGGCTGGACTATCTGGGTTTGTCTTGTTTTCTTAGGTGTTTGGTCCCTTTGTTCTGAAAATATATTTCTCACAATTAACATATCTCTCTCTATTTTTTCTTTTGAGACAGGATTTCTCTGTGTATCCTAAATTCAGAGATTAGCCTGCCTTTGCCTCCCAAGTGCTGGGATTAAAGGCATGCACCATCACGCCCAGAGATTAACATATCTCTTTTAGGGGCAAAATGACTCTTAAAACCAATTTTTCAGTGGGTGCCCCATACCTAAGGAAAGTGGGTTTTGACCTCTTTCTCTTTATGTCTCACAAGTAACATATTTCTCTCTCTGTCTCTCTGTCTCTCTCTCTCTGTTTCTCTCTCTGTCTCTCTCTCTCTCTCTCTCTCTCTCTCTCTCTCTCTCTCTCTCTCTCTCTCTCTCTCTCTCTCTCTCTCTCTCTCTCTCTCTCTCCAGGATTTCTCTGTGTATCTTTGTCCTGGATTCACTTTGTAGACCAGGCTGACTTTGGTGAAGGTCAGGGATTCATCTGTCTTTGTCTCCCAAATGTTGGGATTAAAGGCGAGCACCACTATGCCTGCCCAGTGATTAACATATCTCCTTTAGGGGCAAAAATCTTTCTTGAAACCAGTTCTCCTGTGGGAGCCCTACATCTAAGGAGACTGGCTTGTAACCCCCTTTCCCTTTACAGCTTCAAAAATCTCTTATATTTTAGCATTGCCAAACAACAAAAATATATCCTTTTTACCTCCCACCGATACAGGGAAATCAAAGACATCTAAACAAAAATCAAGAAACAAGAGCATTCCAAAAGCCTTGGTCTAATTGTGCCATTCCATGCTGTAATTAAAGCTCTGTTCATTATTCCCTGGAATCTAGCTTCAGCCGTATATCCTTGATGGGCCTTTCCCATATATTCTTGATAAACATCTAGTAGCCAGGGAGCTGTGAGCTCCAGTTACCATCAATTTCTTATCTATTGAGAAGGGCCTCCTTCCTTCCCCTATTATCATTGCCAACAACTTGGCATTCTATCTGTAAGCTCTCTCCCTTAAGCCTGTCCTAGTCAGATCTGTCTCAAAAATTGTACATAGAGCCATAATTGTCAGTGTAAAAATCATCTTCATGCTAAGAGAAACAAACTCAATTGGAATCCAAACATATTGAGACATTATGAATTCCTCCATTTTTAATCTAGACAGATAATTTTGCTCTCAAGCTCTGTTTAGAAGGCTGCCGGTTTTTTAGCACATAATGAGAGCTAAGCTTTCCACCTTTGCTGCAAGGCAGTAGCTTTTGTTAAGGGAGCTGCACCTTTGAAATGCATTTGGGTTTGGTTCCCCGCTCTTTGGCTAGGAAACTATTTTTTACCCGGGCCTTCTCAGGCTGTAAGCATGGATTCTAATTACCCCACGTTGGGCGCCATATGTAGAAAAAATGGCTAATTAAATTGTTTAACAGTGTTTATATTAATGTTAATTGATTTGGCGGTGGTTAATCCTTAACCTTTAGAAATGAATACATACAGACACTAGATGGATTTTAACAAGCCTTGGCCTGAATTATACAATCCTAACCCATCTAAGCTAGCTCATAATTCTATTACCCAAATATGACTCCATATGTACATATGTCCCTTTGGACTGCTATTCTCTGTGCTATGCTGATGTTCCAGGCCATGTGGAATGATCTTCTTTAATCTACACCATGGCGTATGTCCTCCTTTCTCCTGCTCTTGGCTTCTCCTCCCAAGATGCTCTCTGTCTGAGAAGCCTGTGCACCTTAGTCTCACCTATCTCTGTCTTTGCCCAATCTCAGGCCTCAACATTTTATTCAACCAATCAGAGACAATGTAAGTAACAGACAGCAAGAAGGACCAATTAATTAACATTTAGAATGCTTAACATCACCCCATCATTGTTTCTTACAAAAAGTAGATCATATGTACAAAGTTCTATTTTGCTGTCAGAACGCTTCATATCTTCTTGCAGACTCATTCAGTACTACCACTGTGGCCAGCATGGCAGGACACGCCTATAACCCAGGAGGGAGGAGGAGGGTCAGGCGTTTAAGACCAACATAGGCTATAGACAACCCTGTCTCAGTCAAACAAACAAATAATTACCACTATGCACTAGTTCAAACTGGCATATGAGTTTAGTTATAAATCTTATTTTTCTAGAGAAAACTCACTTTTCATTATTTTTTGTAAAATATCTTCCTGCCTCCCATGGTGCTGAATATTGAATGGGCCTTGTGCATGCAAAGCAAGTGTTCTGTGCCTGAGCTGCAGTCCCAGCCCCGTATTCTTAATTTGCTATTGGATTAGATATTGTATTATCATTAGAAATACCATTGTGAGGTATATAGCTATATATATAGCTATATATATAGCTCAGGGTAGAGCCCTTGCTGAGCAAGCATGAATATCTGAGGGCCTTGGTTCCTTCCTCAGAGCCACACACAGAAAATACCGTTCCCAGTGCTCTACTGTTACCTTACTTTTTGAGACAGTCTCCTGGCTGGCCTGTAGCTCACTATGTACATCAGGCTGGCTTGAACCACACTATGTTACCAGGCTGGCTTCAAACTCACAGACATCCTCTACTTGCACCTCCCAAGTGTTGAGATCAAAGGCATGCACCACCATGCCCAGTGACCTGTCTTTTATTATGCTGAATTTGAAGTCTTGGCTTAAATGGAAGATGTTGGGAAAAACTATGATTCTACAGGCCAGGTAGCTCTAAGCCCAAGTCTTTGTGAGCATTAGGTTTCTTTATCCATATGCTGTGTTGTCTGTTTTAGTTTATACTGGGTATGTTCAAGGCTAGATATATGAGCATGGTGACTCCCAGCAAACACTCACCAACCTGCCTATTATTAATAAGAGATGAGTTCTGTGACCAGAGTCGGTGCACATGGGTACCATGGGAAAAAAAGACACTTCATAGGAGTTCAACATATGGCCCAGCTGGAAGAGTGTTTCCATAGAAGATAGTCTGAAAAAGACTCACTGGGCATTTTACAGCTTAACTCATTATAGTTGGTTCTTTTTAAATAATTAGTTTATTTTAAGCTGGCTCTTCCAGAGCCTACCCAAACACTTGTTTCACATATGTAGAAATCCCATTGGATAGCCTTGAATTCACTTTGTTACCCAGGCTGGCTTTGAACTTGTCATCCCCCTACCTTAGCCACCTGAGTGCTGGGATTACAGGTATGCTGCACCACACCTGACTTGCTGTCTGTTTTTATGATTTTTGTCTTTTTTTTTTCTTCTGCTGGGCACAGAATCCAGGGCCTTGCACTTCCTAGGCACATCTTCTATCAGAACTAAGCACCCCACCCCAAGGTATTACTCCTGCTGGTCTTGGACTTATGCTCCTCCTGCCTCTGTCTCTTCAGCATTTCCTAAATGTACCACCACAGTTGTCAGGTTTTTAAAAAATAAATAATGGTAAAAGTAATCTATGTGCCTTAAAGGGAACTAGAAATATTTTGAGAAACCTGGAACATATGCTGGCATCTAATGATCCTTCTCTTCCCAGGCTTGATTGGGAAAGTGACCCTCCAGATCCCCTTTTACCGCCCCCATGTGGACCCTTGGGTGATCTCCATCTCCGGCCTCCACTTAATTGGTGCCCCTGAGAAAATCCAGGACTTCAACGATGAGAAGGAGAAGCTATTGGAGAGGGAGCGTAAGAAAGCACTGCTTCAAGCCCTGGAGGAGAGATGGAAGGCAAGGCATAGAGCCTCTGCACTTGAGGGCACCTGTGACTTCCCAACAGTAAAACACTGGCCTCTGCTGACACTGGCTCTTTCCCTTGCAGAGTGAGCAGCAGCAGAAGGGAGAGCCCTACTGGTATTCAGTCACTGCCTCAGTGGTCACGAGGATCGTGGAGAACATCGAGGTGAGTCCTGTCACCTTTATGAGGACACATGAAGGGTTTCTGAGGCTTAGATGTGTTTTTGCTTCTGAGTTGCTCGTTTCTTGTGGGTTTAGCTGGTATAGTGTGGTGGGGTGGGGTGGGGTGGGTGGAGGGTGGCTGCTCAGGTATGCCTTTTGGAGGCTGTGGCAAAGGGAAAGCCTGCAGAGCAAGCCCTGTGTCTTTCTTGCTTTAGCTGCTGTGAGTAGGCGGTTCCATTTCACTTCCCCTCCCCTTACCACACTTTCTCTTTGAATGTTGGAATTCTACTTGGTAAAGGAGTTCTCACCTCAATAGCCAGGTTACTTAGGTCTCAATGACTGCTTTTGGGCAAGTCATCTAACCTCTCTGGTCTCAGTTTTTTCATCTGCAAAATGAGATAGGTGGAGTCCTCACTGCTTAGTGTGTTGTGAACTGTGTCTGACGCTTACTGATTTATCTTACTGAGTTTTGATGGGCTGTAGTGCAAGGGCTTCTTGTTTCATCATTAAGAGTGGACTCAAAGCCGGGCGGTGGTGGCGCACGCCTTTAATCCCAGCACTTGGGAGGCAGAGGCAGGTGGATCTTTGCGAGTTCGAGGCCAGCCTGGTCTACAAAGCGAGTCCAGGACAGCTAGAGCTGTTAAACAGAGAAACCCTGTCTCGAAAAACCAAAAAAAAAAAAAAAAGAGTGGACTCAGTGGATGAATCTTCATTACTGTCACAAAGCAGCCCACCCTAGAGTCTCTAGGATTCACTCGCAGTGTCAAGTCAACCCAGGCCAAATGTGTTTAGTGTGTGTTGTGCTCCCCCAAAATATGGCCTGAGGCTGTTAGCTTCATATCTTGGATGAAAAGAATGGTGCACTTGGGGGCACTGATTTTTTAAAAAGGTAATAATAATAATCATAATAATTTTATGCATGTGTACATGATCTTTTTTTTGAGACAGAGTTTCTCTGTGTAACAGTACAGGCTATCCTGGACTCATTTTGTAGACCAGGCTGGCCTTGAACTCATAGATGACCCACCTGCCTCTTATGTGTACATGTTTTATGTGCAGGTGTGTCTATATAGTTTTTACAGCAAAGGGATTTTTTTCTCATATAAACTTGTTTTTGCATTTATTTATTTGCAGGGTGGGAGTCACATGTGGAGCTAAGAGGGTATCTTGGGGCAGTTGGTTCTCTGCTTCTACTGTGTGGGTCCCTGGGATCAATCTCAGGTCATCAGGCTTGGTGGCAAGCACCCTTACCTGACTAGCTTTTTGCTGCCCCCAAAATGTCTTTTCAAGAACCAGAAGGCTATTTCTCTGCAGTGTAATTAATCACATGAATGTTGAGGCCTTTGCCTTGAGGTGTTGCTGGTCATGCGCAGGGCTTATGTAGAGAAGCCCATGGCAGCGGTTTCTAAATGGAGCAAAACGTTTTGCTGCAGCACTCCTCCACTCCTCATCCTCTAGCTCCTATATCCTGTCTGTCTCTTCTTTCTTGATGTTCCCTGAGCCATTTAGGGCTGAGTACCCCACCATCACTTTTTACAAAGTTTGTGTGTGTGTATGTGTACATTTGGAAGTCAGAAGACAGCTTTTAGAGTTTGGTTTCCTCTTTCTACCACATGGGTCCTGGGGATGGATCTCAGATCAGCCTGGTGGCAAGTGCCTTTATACCTCTTGGCTCATATTATGACTTTACTGTCAGTGCTAAGAATTGATTTCTCTAGATTAACCTCAGTACCGTGACAGTAATCATATTAATAGACACAGTGATGACTTACTGCTGATTGTTTTTCTTCTCTTTTCCTTCTCTGTGGTGCGTGTGTGTTATGTTTGTTGTACACGCACACGGATTTGCAGGTGGTGCCCTTGTGTTCATGGGTGTGAAGGCCAGAGCAGGGCATCAGGTGTTTCCCCCTGTTGCAGTCTGCCTCACTGCCTTGAGACAGTCTGTCCCTGAGTTACAAGCTTGCCATTTTGACTAGGCTGGTCTGGTCACCAAGGTCCTGGAATCTGTTTGTTCTTTCCCCTCAATTGGCATTACAGGCGAGTGTAGCCATGCCTGACTTTCTGTGTGAGTGCTGAGGGTTTGAACTCACATCCTCATGCTTACAAAACAAGTGTTCTTACCACTAAGTCATCTCCTGGGCTAGTTTGTATTTTCATAATGGGTAAGGATGCTGAACACTTTTCTTGGCCACATGTGTTTATGTTTTCTTTTCTGTAATTGCTGAGGACTGAACACAGGCCCTTGCACATGATAAACACACGCTGTACTTTTGAGCTGCTCACAGGCCCATTATTGCTTTTTAGTTCACCGAAGCAGACTACCTTCTCTCGCTCACATTAGCAAGAAGAAATAAACACACGTGGAGATTCACATAGACATTACAGGCCTTCCAGGTTATCCTGGGCTCAGATTCCTAGAGAGATGAGAGTGCCAGGCCTCTCCAGTTATCTGGATTCAATGATGTTCTCTTTCTCCTCTTTAAAAAATTCATTTATTATTATTATTATTATTATTATTATTATTATTATTATTATTATTGGTGTTTAGGTATGTATGCAGAGGTCAGAAGACAATTTTCTGGTGTCTGTTCTTTCCATTCATTTTTACAAGGCTTCTGGGCATTGAGCTAATGTTGCTAGGCCTGCATGGCTGCTGAGCCATCCCTCTGGCCCGTGGTGTTGCTGTGCTTAATTAAATGTTTACACTGTCTTCTGGAGTCATTTGATAGGAGCATTGTAACCTTCCTGAGATAACATTCATCACAAAGAACTATCATTCTTGAGTGGTTTGTGATCCTGTCCCTTGGAACTTTCAGCACACTGGATACCTGTGTGTAGATGCCATCTGTGGTTGGCCCCACTTACAGGCTTCTACCTGTATCAGTTATCTAAATGTGTTTCCCTTTCTTTCCTCCTTGCAGTTAAAAGTTCAAGATGTCCACCTGCGTTTTGAAGATGGTCTTACCAATCCCTCCCATCCTTTTGCGTTTGGCATCTGCATTAAGAATGTGTCCATGCAGAATGCTGCACATGAGCCTGTGAGTATGAGGTCTGACCACAGACCAAGAGTAAAACTCCATGCCAGGAGCTCTGGGCCCCGCCCTCTTCCTTCCGTGTTATGTAAACAGAGTCCTGCTACTTTGCCTACTATGTGTGTGTCTTGTATGTACGCAACTACAGTGAGTCTTCAGGGAAGGGGGAAACAGTTGCTTCTCATTGACCTGCTACATATGAAGAAGCTGAGGTACAAAGGACTCCTGTCAGCAAAGGATTTCATCCTCCACTTTTCTACTTCTTTGTCAATCACCAAGGAAGCTCATTCTGCCTATAGCTTCACCCACTGCCTGGGAGTGTCTGTGATGGTTCCACACAGCCTCTTTATAAAGCTTTTATGTGACATTTTTGTGGTGTTTTAAACTTGCTTGATAAAATGCTGACTCTCCACACTCTTCACATACCCTTGGCTTTTTGTTTTTGAGATTGAGTTTCATTATCTTCAACCAGGATGGCAGGCAGACCTTCACTATTTGGTAACCGTCTTAATTAATTGTATGTCCAATTCTAGAGTCAGAGTCAGGTCATACCCCACTGCATAAAATAGAGTAAATGTTCTTTTTTGTTTGTTTGTTTTGTTTTCAAGATAAGGTTTCTCTGTGTATCCTTGGCTGTCTTAAAACTCACTTTGGAGACCAGACTGGCCTTGGACTCAGTGATCCGCCTGCCTCTGCCTCCTGAGTGCTGGGATTAAAGGCGTGCAATTAAAGGCAAGTGCCACCACTGCCCAGGTAAAATAAATGTTTTGTTGGGCAGGGCAGAGGAGGTTGATATCGTCAACAAATAGAATAAAAGTTGACAGATCATTTCAAAGTTTGAGAGGGCCTCAAGGAGCTTAGGCCAACCTTGAACTGGATCTGTAATTTACTGCACAGCCAAATATCTCTTTTTTTTTTTTTGGTTTTTCGAGACAGGGTTTCTCTGTAACAGCTCTGGCTGTCCTGGACTCACTTTGTAGACCAGGCTGGCCTCGAACTCACAGAGATCCGCCTGCCTCTGCCTCCCGAGTGCTGGGATTAAAGGCGTGCGCCACCACGCCTGGCCAAATATCTCTTTACACTTCTGGTCCTCCTGTATTCACTTTCCAAGTGCTGGGAATCACGTGTGTATACCACCATGCCTGCCCTAGAATCCTGTAATTTTTATTTACTAGGATAGCTTTATATCTTTTGTGTGCTTGTGGATCTGGCACCCTCTTCTGGCCTCTGCAGCTACTGGATACACACAGTGTACAGACATTCATGCAGAGAAAATCTCCATACACATAAAATAAAAACAGCAGGACGTGATAGTCCTGGCTTCTGCAACCGTGAGGGTCAGCGTGTCCATAACCTTCTCCTTCTGATGGGTACTTGAAGCTCTGGCTCCTTGGCTTATAGATGAGGCAGCCTGGTCTCTGTGTCAGGGTTCACAAGGCCTTGTCTCTTTTTTTTTCTTCTTGAAAGGACCTAACTCATTAGTTTTGTATCAACACTCATCCAATGAAACCGAACTTTTATGTTATTTATTTAACACTTATTTATTTACTAAATTCACTTATAACAAACTCCATTAATTTCTTAACTATTAATCCTATAAATTCCTACAACCCCTTTAACCTATCCACTAAACCTATTGATAATCATAACAACTACTTTCATACCCTTTTAGAATGATACAGTCTCTGGGGCAGGTCCTCAGTCGTCAGGAAACCAGTCTCGGGGGTAGACTCTTTAACGCACTTAGCAGTCCTTTTTCTGGAATAGCTCAGACGCAGGTTCGTCAGGGTAAATTGGCTATCGAAGTCTCACTTTAAATAAGGCTTGAGGCTTTCTTCTCTCCGGGAGACCTCAGCGTCTGTAGGCCACCTTACTTCCTTCGTATCAGCAACTCTGCCGTTCTGCCTCAGTCTTTAAAGCTGGCCACAGTTCCGTTCAGGCCACTGTTCGGACAGGTCAAACCCCTCTAGGCAAAAGCTGAGCCACAGGGTTTAGTCCTTGGCCTTTTGCTGTCTTGCCGAGGCTTTCTCTGCTCACCAGCTTCCTTCTGCCTCAGGGAGATCTGGCCATTGGTCTACCAGAACTTTCTCCAGCAGGACTCTCGGAGCTCTCTCATATCGGGGGCCCTTAGCACGCACGCGCCTCTCTGGCGTCATCCACTTGTCCTTAAATAGGATCACTCCTTGTTCCACCTGCTTCAGCTTAAGTTGGGCTCTGCCCACTTAGCAGTTGAAAGCAATGCCAGGTCATAAAGTCTTTCCTTCTTTCACCTGGCTTCAACCTTGTTTTTCAGTCCAAAGAGACTCCCCTCATTTCACCTGACTTCATCCATAAGCTGATAAGCTAATTGCTCACAGCAAAGTTGATCTTCATGCCCCGAATTAAAAGACTGTATCAGAAACCTATATATTCACTAAATCTAACTTATATTAACCTATCAGCCCCTTCAATCCAACATGGCTTCATTTTAACCTGATCTATCTGCATAGTTGGGGTTTACAAACAAGGACATACTCACACTTTTGGGTGAACGTGACTTCTTAGAAGAGGACACTGGGCAAATTATACCCTCATAATAGTCCACGATAATTTTTCAATACTTAACTGACTTCCTACTTCAAATGTGTGTTCAAGCACATGTACCCATACTGTTTCTCTGCCATTTAGAGTTCTAGTTAAGAAATATAATCACCAGCTGGGTAGTAGTGGCAGCACACGCCTTTGATCCCAGCACTTGGGAGGCAGAGGCAGGAAAATCTCTGGGAGTTTGAGGCCAGCCTAGTCTACAAAGCGAGTTCCAAGACTGCCAGGGTTGTTACACAGAGAAACCCTATCTCAAACAACAAACAAACAAAACAACAACAGAAATATAATAACTATCCCCTGAAGGCAACAGGCCTTTTGTGCTGATTTACAGATATTTTGACACTCATCTACCCAGTGATATTTTCTGTTTGTTCATAGCATCTTAGACTACTTCTGTGTAATTAAAAACATTTTTGCATGCTGATTGCCAGCTGGTTGGATTTTGTTTGTCTGTTTGCTTACTTATTTTTCGGGTCTTATGTACCTCTGACTGCCTTGGCACTCACTGTGTACACTATGCTGGCCTTGAACTCACAGAGATCCACCTATCTTTGCTTCCCGAGTATTGGGATCAAAGGTGTAAGCCACTAGGCCTTGCATGGATGGAGTTTAAACTATGTAAGAGTAAACTGTTTCCTTTGGTCTTGTATGCCTTGCACCTTGCAAAGTGCCTGATTTATGATGTTTCACACATGGTTTATAAACAACAATTATATCTGAAATTAGAGGCAGTCATCCTGTTTTCTCTTTCTTCCCACAGGTACAGAAACTAATGCGAAAAAAACGATTAGATGTGGCTGAGTTTAGTGTCTACTGGGATGTCGATTGCACTTTATTGGGGGATTTGCCTCAGGCGGAGTTGCAGGTATGCTCTGACACAGGGCTTTAGTGTAAGATGGTACTGAGGCAGGTGGTGCAGGGACCCTGGTTCTCAGGCTGTGCTCCTTTGTGTTCCCTGTCTACAAGCGTCTTCTATCTAGGGTCTGTCTGAGTTGCTCCCATGTCTGCACTGTGGCTTGTGTGTTCTGACTTGGATCAGGCTACTTGGTGGGTTTTTTGTTTGTTTGTGTGTCTTTTTCATGTAAAGTTCTGGGTTTTTACAAATTAAATTTAATTAATTAATTTTGAGGCAGGGTCTCTCTAAATAGTCCTGGCTGTCCTAGAACTCAGTATGTAGACCAGGTTGTCCTGGAACTCAGGTAGACTAGGCTGTCTTACAATTCACAGAGATCCATCTACCTCTGTCTCCAAAGTGCTTTGATTAGAGATGTGGACCAGCACACCCAGGTAAAGTTCTGTTTTTAGGGTGTGTCTGTGTGTCTAATTCCTTACTTCTGACCACTGTGTGCCACAGGCGCACTGTGCTCAGCATTTTGTTGGCCAGTAGGAACTGAACATAAAGATTTTGAGTGTACAGAGTAGCAGGTCAGTTTCTCAGAGATGGGCCAGCCCACTCTGGTTTCTCCTCGAGCATCACCACAGGAGTGTCCCTTTAAGACACTTATAGGGATAGACAGTGTCATTGTTTGGGAAGGACTGAGGAAAAGTTTAGCTTAATCTTTTTGTAAAGAAATCGTAGGTACTTTAGTGAAATGGAGAAAAATGGTTCATTTCCCCCCAATTCCAGGTGGCATAAGGTGGGTTAGGTAGCACTGATGCTATGACCCAGCCCAGGGCTTAAAGTCACAATATTGTAGAAAGAAACAGTCAGAAGGAAGGTTGGTCTGTATAGAGCCACTGGTCTTGTGACGCAGGAGGCCATGGCCAGAAGCATGGAGAGTCGCAGCCACCACTACATCCTGGAGCCTGTGTGCGCATCCGCCCTCTTGAAAAGAAACTGCTCCAAGGAGCCTCTGAGGTCCCGGCACAGCCCGAGGATTGAGTGTGATATTCAGCTGGAGACTATTCCCTTGAAGCTGTCTCAGGTACAGTGTTTCTTCCCAGAGGCTCAGACCTACTGCCTGGAGCTGGTGTACAGGAAAACCAGCCTGGAACAGTGTCCTCAGCGTTGTTTCCCGGCAGGCCAGAGTCTGTTGGGATCAACTGATGTGGTGTCACATGGTGAAATTGGGCTCATGTCCTTGGTTTAGCGCTTGATTCTGTGTTTTTGAGTGCTGAGCAAAGAGCATATAGTGAGTGGCTGCTAGTTCATGCTTCATGCTGATTTTAGCTCAGCAGATGAAATAAGGAGTTGTTGTTGTTAGATAAAGGTCTTGACTGTCCACCCTAACCCAGTGTCTCTTACTCTAACAAAGCTGCAGTACCGGCAGATCATGGCACTCCTCAAGGAGCTGGAGCGGAAGGAGAGGCAGGTGAAATTCCGGAAGTGGAAACCAAAAGTGGCTGTATCCAAGAAGTAAGGGCATCTCTCTGTGTCACCCATAAAGTGCATCTTTCAGCAGCATGCTCTCATGACTGCAGAAGAAAGGGTAGTTAGTTTAACTTTGGTGCAGTTAGCTAGGTTTTAGCATGTGTGAATGTATTACCCATGAGGAAACAGAAATAATGTTTGAGGCGAAAGGCCATGAAGTGTCACTTGTCATCGTTGCCTCTCCTATCTCTCATATCTCTGTTGACATAAGATCTGCTCTTAGATTGAGAGTAGTGAAACCCACAAGATCCTTGGTGTCACTTAGAAGCCGTTTGCTGTTGCTTGCTGACATTTGGTGTGTGATCATTCTCTGCAACACTCTTCAAACCTCCTTTTTTCTGTCCTTCAGTCTGTTTGGCTGCATTATGTAGGTTGTGCTATCTGGCTTCCAGAACACAAATCAATTCTCTTTCTTAAAAATATATTTTAATTTAACTTATATTTATATGTATGTGTGTGCACACACGTGTGTGCTGGCTCACACACATGAATGCAGGAGCCCACAGAGGCCAGGAGAGGGCATCAGATTGGAACTGGAACTGGAATTACAGATAGTTTGGGCAGCCTGATGTAGTTTCTGGGAACTGAACTCTGGTCCCTTATAAGAACAGTATGATTGGTTTGGTTGCTTGTGATAGTCTTTTAATGTAACCCTGGAACTCTCGATGTAGACCATGTTGTCTTCAAACTCTTAGATCTGCCTGCCTTTGCCTCTTGAGTGGTGGAATCAAAGGTGACGGGATTACCATGCCCACCCTCTGTATGTGGCTAACTGCTGCCATCTCTCCTGCCCTGTGAATCCTCTCTTCGTGTTACAGTGATAAACATGACTAGTCCGATATGTAAAACCTTTGTAAAGATCTCATGTGTTTCTGTGTATGTCCTTAGAAACTCAGTTGAAAATCTCTAGTGGTCAAGTCTGTGGTGACTGTCTCAAGATGGCGCTTGCCTTATTGCCAGCAGCGATTTTCTCCCTGGGGAGGGACTGCTCTGGGTGAGGTGTGTCGGCTACATGCTGTGGTGTTATTGACACAGTGGGAATCAGCGTTCTTTGGCAGCAGATTTACTCTTCTGCACATTGAACTTAGCTTAATGTTAAAATGGACCCAAGACAGAAACTAAGGGCTGATATGAGAAATGTTTCAGGAGCAAGCAGTGTTCCAGGTTTGTTGTCCTGGACTAAGAACATTGCAGTGGTTTTAATTGGGAGAAGTAACACATTGTCATGGATCGTTGCAGCTGTCGAGAGTGGTGGTATTTTGCCCTGAATGCTAACTTGTATGAGATCAGAGAGCAGAGGAAGTGTTGGACATGGGATTTCTTGTTGCACCGTGCCCGAGATGCTGTGTTTTACACTGACAGATACTTCAACAAGTTAAAAGGAGGCATGCTGTCTACAGACGACAAGGTGAGTGCACTGCTTGTTTATTAGTTTTTCTCAATTTGTTTGTTTGGTTTTGAGAAAGCATTGCTTGTAGCCCAGGCTGTCCTCAGACTCTATGAGCTGAGGCTGGTTTTGAACTCCTTATCCTCCTGCTTCCACTTCCATAGTCCTGAGGTTACAGGTGTGAGCCACCACACTTAGCTAGATATTCTCTCACAGGTTGAAAAAAAGTCTGAGTCTGTGAGGGTACAAAGCACCTTGTTGGAGGCACAGTTTCATAGGCTAGTGTTAGGCTCCTGGAGTGGGGGCTTTTTGGAAGGCAGTGAGCCTCATCTTGGCCAGAAGTGTATTCCCCTGCCACCTCCCTGAGACGAGCCATCAGTAGGAGGAAGCAGAGCCCCTCCTGCAGTATGCAGTTTTAAGCATGCAGTTCAGGGAGAGTGTCATGGACTCACTAGTGTCTCTTCCAGTCCTGAACCTGGTCTGACTGTTATCCTGTAACTCATTTCTGTGGATTTTGGCCTACATTTCTGTAGTCCTAGTTGACTTGATTGACCTTGGACTTTTTGGTGGTACAGGAGAAGCCAAACCAGGTGACACAGGTGAGAAGGCAAGCGTATCTGAATTATCTGTGGGTGGGACACCCTAGAACCAGCCCTGCCAGATTCCTGTCTTGGCC
>CAJQZJ010032232.1:8576619-8589905 GCA_907164525.1 Lophiomys imhausi
CACCGCAGGTGTCAGTGAATTACGTCTGCTTTAGGAAATCAGAAGTCCTGTTACCTAAGCGGATTTTGACATTTGATCACTGGAGACATGCTGGGCTAGGTCCTTTGTTGACTTCATTAGAGAAGAAGTATTGGTGAGCTCTGTGGCTCTGCCTCTTCCCTCCTCGCGCTGAGGCACTGTGGACGTGTCTGTCTGCCTGGAAGAAAGCCAGGGACACCACTGCTTTCTGCACTCCAGGCTAACGCTCGAGTCTCTCCCATGTCTGACAGTTCTGCTCATGACCTACTGTCTCAATGTGAATCTCATCTTTCTAGGAGTCTAAACGAGAACTACTTTCATTTCTTTATATATGTTAAATTTTATATGCAGTATCCTTTACCAACTGTGAGAGCTTAGGTCTTCTTGACAAAGGCAAAGTCTAAAGAGCTGAATATTCACCCATTTAAACTGTTTGTACATCTTTTTGAGTATTCTTAGAGAGTTTGGGAGGGTTGAGTTAAAATTGAAAAGTTGTAAATATTTAACATCCATTTGGCAATTTATTAGATGCACTGAATACTACGTAGTATATTGTCTTGCTCTGGGAAATGATACAGTAGTGCACAGAAGTGGTAACCTGGTGTGAAGGGGATTTGAGTTATGTGTGCAAAGATGGAGATGGAGCAGAGTGTGCAAGGTAAAGGGGGCTGCGCGCTTCCCTCTCACCCACTGAAGTGTCTTTGTGTGTGTGTTTAATAGCAGAAAGAAGTTGGTAGAGTCTCACAGTCTTTTGGTCTCCACACCGCATCGGCAGACAGAAGTGATCAATGCCCTGGTAATTTTCATATGTTCTTAAAACTAACCCTTAAAAAGTCATTACTACTTGATTGGTAGACTTTGGTTTCTGTTCTGTGCATACTGATTTGTCAGGTGGATCCGTGTTGTTCTTTGAGGCAGCCTGGCACTCTCTGGATGGGACTGTGTCCCCTGGTATCAATAGGGGCTTGGTTTGCATTATGGGAACAAATGCAGTAGCCTAACTGTCATGATTGCTGTTAAAAATTAGAGTCAGGCCTTATTAGGATTTATTTTAAAAATCTACATAATTGTAACCTTATTAGAAAAGAATTTAGAAAATGTCTTTTTCCGAGATTGCTTTAACAGGCTTGTGTGTGGATATAGTGGTTGTTTTTGCTGTGTTCTACCTCTTCTGTTCTTTGCTTTAGCTGCGGACCCAGACAATCCAGTCTTTGAGATGCTCTATGAGAGAAACCCGGTGCATAGCCACTTTGAGAGGCGGCTGCATGTCAGCACGAGGCCCTTGAACATCATCTACAACCCACAGGCTATTAAAAAAGTGGCAGACTTTTTCTACAAGGGAAAGGTTCATACCTCAGGTTAACTTTTTTTGTTTGTTTGCTCCTATGTTACCTTAAAAACAAAACCAAAAACAAACCTCTTTGGGTCATTGCTGGTGCTCTGGACAAGGTTGTAATGCATTTGGATGACCTGATACTGTGGCATACTGCCTGGGTGCAGAGTAAGTGGCAGGACTGTGTGTGGACCCTGAATCAGTGTCCTTCCCACATCTCTTTAGAATGCACTTTTTCCATCCTTCTTCCTGGGATGGCAGTTTCTTTGGCCAGCTAGGATGTTTTAGCTCAGTCTCGAAAAACAAAACAAAAAAATTAAGGTGGAATATTCAAGAATTTCCTTCTAAATGACAGCATCTCAGTCTTTTGTTTGTTTTTTTACAATTTAGACTGTAGAGTTCTAAGTAGCATTGTTGATGCACTTATGACTTCCTTTATTCCCCAAGGAGACTGAGAGAGACAGTTAGAGACGTACTTTCACTGACAGAGAGGCTTGTGAAACAGTAACCGTGAAGCTCTTGTAGTCTCTTGAGTTGTGAGGTATAAACAGTAACTGTGAGTGACCTGGCTGGCATTTTTGCCTTCAGTGCAATATTCTATTTTGTAATGATTTTTTTTTGTTTTTTTGTTTTGTTTTGTTTTTTCGTGACAGACTTTTCTCTGTGTAGTAGCCCTGGCTGTCCTGGACTCACTTTGTAGACCAGGTTTGTCTCGAATTCACAGAGATCTGCCTGTCTTTGCCTCCCAAGTGTTGGGGTTAAAGGTGTGCGCCACCTTTAATGCCTGGCCCTTATAATGATTTTGAAGTCCAGTGGTTTAGAGTTTTCAGAAATGGTTTCAGCGTTTCTAATAAGTTAGGCACCCATCTCTCATGTGCCTCCATGCACACAAGGATGTCCACCACTTCCACTTGCCTTCTTCCTGCTGTCATCATGGTAGGCCATCTCAGAGTAAAGAGCTGTTTTTGTAACTGATTTCTTTTTTCCGCTTTGGTGGATCTTCTGGGTGAGAGCAGAAGCGACTGTTCTTCCAGCCCAGTCATTTGCAAACTCTGACGTCTGTGCCTTTCCAATCTTGCAGGTTTTGGTTATCAGTCTGAGCTTGAGTTGAGGGTAGCTGAAGCAGCTCGAAGACAATATAACAAGCTGAAAATGCAGACAAAGGCCGAAATCCGGCAGACTCTGGACCGTTTGCTTGTGGGAGATTTTATTGTAAGTGGCCTTGTGTGATTCTGTTTGGAGATGGGAGAGGCAATCATGTTTTCTGAAAAGTCCATGACTTGTAGATAGGCTCACTTGTATCACTCATGCCAACTAGGTGAACCAAAAAAAAAAAAAAAGGAAAGAAATCCTTATAGCTAGCATAAATGCAAACTCATGTCTTTTCTGTTAATGGTTTAATTAAGAAAACAAATGATGCTGACCAGATTGTTTTCCTTGCTCAGAGGGTTCTCTCTCTCTCTCTCTCTCTCTCTCTCTCTCTCTCTCTCTCTCTCTTTCTCTCTCTCTAGCTCTCTCTATCTCCCTCCCTCCCTCTTTCTCTCTCTCTCTTCCTTCCTTCCTTCTTTTTATTTTGTTTTGTTTTTCAAGACAAGGTTTCCCTGTGTATGGCTGTCCTGGAACTTGTTCTGTAGACCAGGCTGGCATCGAACTCAGAGAGATCCACTTGCCTCTGCCTTCCAAGTGCTGGGATTAAAGGTGTGCGCCACCATACCCGGCCATTACAAGCAGTAGTAAACTGCCATGTGGGTGCTTTCCAGCCGTGCCTGTGTCACTCTCTAGACTTAATCTGTTAGCAGTTCACAGAAGAACTTCCTTCCTCTTACTGCTATCTAAAGGGATTTAGAACAATGCTCAGTCTGTGGTGGTGACTTTGTGGTGCTGTGTGCCCAGCCCATTTGAGGATACCTGAGATATCGAGAGCCAAGACACACCTTAATTGTCTAGAAAAGCAGTTTCTGGTAGTGCACTGCCCAGGCATGGCAGTAGATGGAGCTGTTAGACAAGTGTGGCTGATTTGAAACCCGGTAGAAGCAACTGTGATAGAAGGTTGACAGGTCTTCCAAGTCAAATGGCTAAGGACTGGTGGTGGGTAGGGAATTAGTCTTGTTTTCCTGTGTGCAAGTGTGTGTGTTTTACCATAAATTACAGCTATTAGTGTCTCTCTGATATCTTCAAAACAGAAGGTTCTTTCTTTTTCTAATTTTTAGTAAAAAAATTTTCTAGAATGTATTTTGATCATATTCTTTCTCCCCCCACAACTCCTCCTAGATCCTTCCCACATCCCTACCCACTCAACTTTGTTATTTTTCTCTATCTCAAAACAAAAATGAAAATAAAAATAACTGAATAAGACAAGACAAAACAAAACACGCACACGCACACACACACACGCGCGTGCGCACACAAGCATCTGTTTTATGTTTGTCCACTACTCTTGAGCATGGAGTGTGGTTGGTATACCCTGTGATACTCCATTAGGGAAATTGATTTTCCCTTTCCCAGCAGATAACAGTTGCAAATAGCTTCTTGGTTAGGGGTGGGACGTCTGAGCGCTCGGCTTTCATCTGGTTTGAGAACTGTGCAGGTCTTTTAGGTGCTGTCATGATCTCTCTGTGTTTCTGTGTATACCAGTCTTCTTATGCTTGGAAGACTTTGTTTCCTTGGAGTTATGCAGTACCTCTGTCTCTTAGTATTTCTTCTGCCTTCTCTCCTGCAAGACTCCCTGAGTCTTGAGGGGAGGGGTTTGATAAAGACATCTTCTAGGGTCGAGTGCTCCAAAGTCTCTCACTTATGCACACTGTCCAATTATGGGTCTCTGTGTTAATTACTGTCTATGGGAAAAGAAGCTTCTCTGATGCGCTGTTACTGTGGGTACAGCAATATGTCATTAGGTGTTATTTTATGGCTGTGTTCCTTTAGTAGAATATGGTAGGTTTTCCCCTAGGACACATGACCTATGTAGTCTTAGGCTCTTGGCCACGTTAGCAGTGTCAGATGTGGGTTCCCGAATACATTTATATAAACTAGCCTTTATTGTATACATGTAATTGAAGCCAGTTTTAATTGAAAAGAACAATTTACCAATTCATAACTTGCTGTATTGCTTATATTACAAATATTAGAATGTATATTTCCCTAAAGATACTTTGGCATGAAAGTTACTTTTATGATTACCAGTGTCTATGAATAAATAAATGTATTTGGACTTCAATGTTGATTTGTATTTCATGGTTTCTGTGGTACTTCCAAGTAGCCCTGGCTGTGCTGGAACTTGCTTTGTAGACCAGGCTAGCCTCAAACTCACAGAGATACAGAGATCCACCTGCCTCTGCCTCCTAGAGGAGTCCTGGGATTAAAGATGTGTGCTACCACACCCCTTGATACTTCCTTCAAAGTATTAAGACTTGTAAATTACAAACAAAAGCCCTCTTAATGCATGAACCATCAGTACAAACAACTCCTCAAATTAGTTATTTGCTGAGTTTTCCTCTCCACTGCAAATCCTCTCCATTAGCCTGTGGTCATGTCTCCAACCAACCAGTGTAAGTGTCTTGTGTTGCAGTCCTAAGGACTGGCATCCTGACTGGGGTTTCAGGAATGCTTAGACACCTCCATAAAGCTCCTTGGCAGTCACAGTAGCCCAGACTAGCCTTGAACTTGTGGTCTTCCTGCTTCTTGAGATCTGGGGTCACAGCAGGCTTACAACTGAATTTTCTTTTGTCCTTACAGGAGGACAGTAAGCGGTGGACTGTGCGACTGGACATTTCTGCCCCTCAGGTGATCTTTCCAGACGATTTCACTTTCAGGAATCCTGTGCTGGTTGTTGTGGATCTTGGACGAATGCTTCTGACAAACTCTACCCAAGGTAAAGTGTCAGTGTAAGGAAACAGAAGCCTGTCTTAGTGCATTGCTCTGTCTGTGCTCACTAAGTAAAGCTGCACAGATATTTTCATAACATTTTAAAACAAGTTTGGGATCTAGAGAGATGGCTCAGTGGTTCAAGAGCACTTGCTGCCTTTGCAGAGGTCCTGGGTTCATTCAGTTCCCGGCACCTGCGTGGTGGCTCACTGCCAACCTTAGTTACAGTTCCTGGGGATCTGACACTCTCTTCTGACCTCTGCAGGTGCCATGTATGTGGTGTACATACATGCATACAGGCAGACACACTGAAAAAAAAAAAAAAACCCTCCAGAATTCACCTGCTGCTTCTTTAATACTAAGTTGAGATGCAGTTCACTTTTCAAAATGCCCAGTTGAGTCAGGCTGAATCTAAACCCTCTGGCAGTATCTCACCCCTCTTCTTCTTCCTTGGCAACCAAACTAAATCATTCTGTCTCTACATTTGTCTGTTCTAAACATTCATGCTTACAGAATATTTGAACATGTTGTCTTTCCTGTCTGCCTTTTTAATTTAATACTTTTTAAGAGCCGGGTGTGGTGGCACATGCCTTTAATCCCAGCACTTGGGAGGCAGAGGCAGGCAGATCTCTGAATTCAAGTCCAGCCTGCTTTACAGAGTGAGTTCCAGGACAGTCATGGATACATAGAGAAATCTTTTTTTCAAAAAAAAAAAAACAACAACAACAAAAAATTTTCAAGGTTTATCCATGTTGCAGTGTGTGTGTGTTTTATCACATTCCTTTTTATAGCTTTTACTAGTCCCTTTATGGAGAAACCAAGTTTTGTTTATGTCTTCTTTGGTTAGTAAACATTTGCAAACCCCCCTCACCCCAGTGTTTGAATAATAGCACTGCCAACCGTCGGGTCATGGTTTTGTGGAGACATATTTTCTTAGATACTCACCTGGGAGTGGAGTTGCTGGGTTGTGTGGGAACCTTACGTTTAACATTTTTAGGGACCACCAGCTTACTTTCCCAGATGGCTTATATGCCCTCTTGTTTTTGCAGATCCTAGCTTCTCCACATCCTTTTTGTTATTTGTTATCTGCCCTTTCAGTTGCAGCCATCTGGGGGTTGTGGAGGATCATCTCACTGTAGCTTTCATTGTCTTTCTGTGTGACACTGCATTTTAATAAACATTTCCTAATACTCAGTGCTAGAGATGGAAAACTAATTTTTTATTTTTAAAATTTTATGTATTTAATACTATTATTATGATATGTGTATAGGGGCATTCATGTCATTTCATGTGTGTGGCAGTTACAGACAAATTTGTGTTGTTGGTTTTCTTTTTCTACTTTTATGTGCCAGATGAGCATATTGAATAGAGCAAGAACATTCCAGAGGGGAAACAAAATAAACACTACAACAAAGGGAGAAAGTGTGTAAATTTGTAGAGTTCCGTAAGAGAATTGTGTCAGCAGCCCTGCCAGTGACAAGGTACAAAGATGCTGGCAGTTGCTGTGGCCTCAGCATTCCAGCATAAGCCTGGTGGAGATTCTTACAGTCCTACATTTTTACTCTTTGTATTTTGGTTTTCAGTGTAATAGATAAGTTCACACTGAATAAATAGCAGATGCACAAGGTTTTGTCTGCCATTTTCATCCACTTAAAAAGCATCAGCTTGGCGGGGCGGTGGTGGCGCACGCCTTTAATCCCAGCACTTGGGAGGCAGAGGCAGGCGGATCTTTGTGAGTTCGAGGCCAGCCTGGTCTACAAAGCGAGTCCAGGACAGCCAGAGATATTCAGAGAAACCCTGTCTCGAAAAACCAAAAAAAAAAAAAAAAAAATCAAAAAGCATCAGCTTGGTGGAAGCGTTCCTTTTCCTTTTATTCATCATCATCATCATCATCATCATCATCTGAGGCAGGGTCTCACAATGTAGGCCTGTCAGGCTTGGAACTTACTATGTAGACTAGGCTGGCCTAGAGTTAGAGTGATGTGCCTTACTCTGCCTCTGAAGTGCTAAAATCTTTCTTATAATAGAATTCTCAAGGTTTTATATCTATGTCTATGACTTGGTGAGATTTGACATTCTTTTTAAAAATTTATTTTTTGATGTGAATTTGTATGAGTTTATGTGTATCACACATATGCAGGAGCCTGAAGAGACCAGAAGAGGGCATTTGACTCCCTGGAACTGGAGTTGTAGGCTCCCTGGAACTGGAGTCAGCTGCCATGTGGGTGCTGAGAACCCAGCCTAGAATCCTCTGCAACAGCCGAAAGTGCTCCTAGGCAGTGAGCTGCCCCCCTTATTATAATAAGGCAAGGTGGGGGAGGAAGTAAGAGACGGTTCACTTACATTTTTTTCTTTTTTCTTTTCCCTTGTAGAAGGTTCTAGGAGGAAAAGTGGGGATGGGTCAGCCTCTGAAGAGAATCAGTTCAGTGATGATGAATATAAGACCCCTCTTGCCACACCTCCCAGCACCCCACCTCCAGAGTCCAGCAGCAGCAATGGGGAGAAAACGCCACCTTTTTCTGGAGTGGAGTTCAGTGAGGAACAGCTTCAGGCTCATCTAATGAGCACACAGATGTATGAGAGGTACTCCTTGACATTTATGGACCTCCAGGTCATGGTTGGACATGTGAAAGACAACTGGAAACGTGTGCAGGACATTGATGTGGGGCCAACACATGTAGTTGAGAAGTTCAATGTTCACCTACAGTTAGAACGGAGGTTGATTTACACATCAGACCCCAAGTACCCTGGGGCTGTGCTCTCGGGCAACTTACCAGACTTAAAAATCCACATCAATGAAGATAAGATATCTGCTCTGAAGAACTGCTTTTCTCTCCTCACCACTCCTGAGATGAAGCCCTCCGACACCCAGGTCATCAGAGAGAAGATTTTCCCCCAGGAAGGACCTCGGGGAAGCTTGCAGGATTCAGTAATGAACCTGACTCAGAGCATTGTGATGCTGGAGCAGCACACACGGGAGGTGCTGGTGGAGTCGCAGCTCCTCCTAGCGGAGTTCAAGGTGAACTGCATGCAGCTTGGTGTTGAGAGCAGTGGCCGCTACATCTCAGTGCTCAAGGTGTTTGGCACCAATGCTCACTTTGTGAAGAGGCCGTATGATGCTGAGGTCTCCCTGACTGTCCATGGCTTGCTCCTGGTTGACACTATGCAGACTTATGGTGCTGATTTTGACCTTTTGATGGCTTCCCATAAGAACCTGAGTTTTGATATTCCCACAGGAAGCCTCCGGGATAGCCGGGCACAGTCTCCTGTCTCTGGCCCTAATGTGGCCTTCCTAACTGATGTGGCCACCCTCAATGACCAGTCAGCCACTAGTGTTTCCCTGGAGAAAATTCTCACCAAAGAACAAGAATCGCTCATTAAACTGGAGTATCAGTTTGTGAGTTCAGAGTGCCCGTCCATGAACTTGGACAGCACACTGCAGGTCATTTCCCTTCAGGTAAATAACTTGGACATCATTCTAAACCCAGAGACAATTGTGGAGCTCATTGGTTTTCTTCAAAAATCCTTCCCAAAGGAAAAGGATGATGTGAGCCCTCAGCCTCTGCTGATTGACCTGGAAAGAAGCATCAGAGAACAGGGCACCACGCATTCGACGTTTGAGCAGAACACTGAGGTTGCTGTGGAGATCCACAGACTCAACCTCCTGCTGCTTCGGACAGTGGCAATGACCGATGGGGAGAGACAAGGCAGGAAAATTGCAACGGCCAGTATTGGCGGCACCAAAGTGAACGTGTCGATGGGCAGCTCGTTTGACATGAACGGTTCCCTTGGCTGTTTGCAGCTCATGGATCTAACACAAGAGAATGTGAAGAACCAATATGTCGTCAGCATTGGGAATTCTGTAGGCTACGAGAACATCGTCAGCGACATTGGCTATTTTGAAAGTGTGTTTGTTAGAATGGAAGACGCAGCCCTGAGTGAAGCTTTGAGTTTCACATTTGTTGAGAAATCAAAACAGGAATGCTTTCTCAACCTGAAGATGGCGTCTTTGCATTATAACCACTCTGCTAAATTCTTGAAGGAGTTGACATTATCCATGGATGAGCTGGAAGAGAATTTTCGCAGTATGTTGAAAAGTGCAGCCACTAAAGTTACTACAGTGTTAGCCACCAAGACTGCTGAGTACAGTGAGATGGTGTCACTCTTTGAAACCCCGAGGAAGACCCGAGAACCCTTTGTCTTGGAGGAGAATGAAATCTATGGGTTTGGCCTTCCTTCCCCTAGATCGGACACAGTGAAGCTCATCTTGAACATAAACATCGAGTCTCCAGTTGTTTCTATCCCTCGGAGGCCTGGGAGTCCTGAGCTGCTGGTGGGACACTTGGGACAGATATTCATCCAGAATTTTGTGGCAGGAGATGATGAATCCAGAAGTGACCGGCTGCAGGTGGAAATCAAAGACATTAAGCTCTATTCTTTGAATTGCACTCAGCTGGCAGGCAGAGATGGCGCTGGGCCTGAAGTCAGTCGGATGTTTTGCCCGCCCTCTGGGTCGGCCAGTATCAACAGTCAGGAGGAGGCTCACTTCACACGCCATGATTTCTTTGAATCTTTGCATAGAGGCCAAGGTGAGAAGCAGAAACTTGTTCTGAGTGTGTGTAAAGGTTCTAAACCCAGCTCCTGTGTATGTGTTCCTGAAAACAACACAGTCCCTTCCTTGTGGAGTTATCTTTGGCTAATGTGTGAAAAATGATAGTGGTGTTTTTAACAGCTTGTAGAGGGCTGGCATAGTTTTACTTTATCTCTTTAGACAAAATAAGAATGTACTTTGCGCCAGGCATAGTGGCACACATATTTAATCCCAGCACTTGGGAGGCAGAGGTAGGTGGATCTCTGTAAGTTCGAGGCCATCCTGGTCTAAAGGGTGAGTTCCAGGACAGCCAGGGCTACACAGAGAAACCCTGTCTCAAAAACCAAAAAAAACAACCCACCAACCAACCAACCAAACAACCAACCAACCAGCCAGCCAACCAGCCAACCGAACAAACAAACAAACAAACAAGACTACCTAGAAGTGTTGCTCTTTGAAGCTCCTTTACATATGCTTCATTGGATGGGTGAAGTGTGACCTTGTTTTGTGTAGCATTTCTATTCTTTTGCTCTAAACTGTACACTTTTCCTAGTTAAATATTGCAGCCTCAGCTAGCACAAGAGATTAATGTGAATAGAAAAGGAAATGTGCTCTCTGGATGTTACGCTCCGTCAGTGCTCTGCCGCCTTCTAAATGGGTCCGTGCTGGGTACAGGGAGTGACGTTTTCATGTTTATATTCGGTTGCGAATAGTTAGATCCAAGCAGTCCAGCTACAGGATCAGGGATGTTCTAGAGACTGTTCACTGGTAAAGAAACTAATGCCTTTGAAAATGACTGTGGTTCTCAGAGAGTCCTTCACTGATTCATTTGAAGTTTAGAGAGCCAGCCTTTGGTCTCATGCGCCAAGCATGCACTCAACCACTGGGCAGCATTCAGCCTGTCCTTCATTTCCATGCTTAGTAAACAGTTCTTTTCTCTGCTTGGAATAAGTGTTCAACTAGAGTGCTGTCTTGAGGCCTAATAAGGCAGGGTCTATTTCTGAAAGCTATGGAAGGGGGCAGTCTGCTTTAGAAAACTAGCTTTCGTGGCTGAGAGAATGTAAGGTAGTCAATGAACTGTCTTAGTGTTTACCTTATTATATACATTTTAAATTATATTTACTGTTGTGTGTATGCCCCCATTCATGCATGTCGCAGTGCTGTGTGTAGAGGTCAGAGGACAACTGTGGGAATTGGTTCTCTCCTTTAGCCATATGGGTTCCAGAGATCAAGTTCAGGTCGTCAAGCTTGGCAGAAAGTGCCTTTTTTTTTTTTTTAACCTGCTGAGCCATCTTCCCAGCCTTACCATTTCATAGTTTGAAGCTGCCAAGTAGAACATGTCATGAACATACCTTCTTTTCCCCCTTGTAAACTTGGTAGACTCAGTTGCCAAGCCAACCTGCCATTAGATAACCCCTGGGCTTTTATATTTTATATACAGGACACTTGATTATCCGTAACAAAGCAGATATTAATGTTCACACTGTCATTTCTGCTCTCTTCTGCCAGCCTTTCATATCCTGAACAATACCACCATCCAATTTAAGCTGGAGAAGATCCCTATTGAGAGAGAGTCTGAGCTGACTTTCTCCCTCAGTCCAGATGACCTGGGAACATCCAGCATCATGAAGATTGAAGGAAAATTCGTCAACCCAGTTCAGGTAAACAAACACTGGATTGGTTTTCAGGTCAGGACAGTTGAGGGCCAATACGTATTGTTCTTTGTCTGAGATGTGGGGGTCCAGACGCATTTTAGGTATTGGAACTTTGTGTATTTGGGACATTTACAAAACCTTTATAGTCAAGCATCTCTGATCTCTAATTGAAGCCTGAAATGCTGTTAAGTTGGAAACCTTCTGAATGTTGTATCCACTATCAGAAAGCTTTGGATTTCAGGGGTATTTTGGATTTCAGAATAGGGACATATCCTGTGCTTGTTTGTGTGTTTATTTATTTAAATTTTATTTACTTTTAAGTGTATGAGTGTTCTGTGTGCCTGTATGGAGTGCATTGCGTATGTGCCTGGTGCCCAAGTAGGCCAGATGAGGAGGCTCGATTCCATGGAATTGGAGTCATAGATGATGGTGAGCTACTGTGTGGGTGGGAATTAAACCCGAGACCTCTGCAACAGCAGCCAGTGCTCTTAACCACTGAGCCATTTCTTTGGCCCCATCTGTATTCATTTTATGTTTATATTGTATATAGTACTCTGATTATGATGGTATGTAGTTATTTAATTAGATGTTGGAAGGGAAACATGTAAGTTCAAGGAAATATCATCAATGCATGTTCACGTTCTTGATAACTTGTCTAATAAACATGGAACCTGTCTAGCTCTGTAGCCAGGCTGACTTTGAGTCCATGGTCGTCCTGCCTCCGCCTCCTGAGGGCTGGGGTTATGCATGTGCTCTGCTGCCCTCAGAAGCATGGGATCCTTTTGTTGTGCCATTTTGTCCCTGGGTCATGGCCTTCTCCATGTGGCACAAAGGAAGAAGGTGGATGCTAGTCCCATTCCCCTGTGGGGATGGGGAGTTGCTGCTTAAAAACCAGTGGCTCTTTCCCAGGAGGATGTAATTCTCATCCCACTTTGGACAACACTTGGACTAGACTGTACAACAATGTGATTATTCGAGCCAGTGACAAATCCTTTCAACAGAGAGTTAGGTTTGCCCTCTGAATTGAATTGGGCCAGATAGGATGTGTGTGTGTGTATACTGTATGTATGTATTCTGTGTATACTGTATGTATGTATTCTTTCTCCTTCACAAGTGACATTTTTGTTTTTTTTTTCTGATTTCACAAAGCTAGAGGAAAGAGTAAGGTTATAAAAGAGTGTATTCACTAGGACACTAAGATCCTTAGTATCCTAGGATCTTAGGACAGTGGTCTCTCTGTCGGGCTGTTGTTGGTCATGGGTTTGTCTAGCAGTTGCTCTGAAGTAACCCTGGAACATGTCTCTGTTGGTATCAGTGGCTCCATGGTATGAGTCTTTGGGTGAGAAACCCTCCCCCAGCTCACTTTCTTTTCTTTTTTTGATCTGTATGTATAGGTGTTTTATTTGCATGTATGTCTGTGTACCACATGTGTGCCTGGTGCCCAAGGAGGGCATCAAATCCCTTGGGACTGGAGTTAGAGATGACTGAGAGTGTGGGTGCTGGGAATTGACCTTGGGTCCTCTGTAAGAGCAGCCAGTGCTCTTAACCACTGAGCCATCTCTCCAGCCCTCCTTAACCCCTTTAATTGAGACAGGGTCTCATGTAGCCCAGGCTGGCCTCTAACTTGTGTTATAGAGGATGACCTCGAATGCCTGATTCTCCCGTTTCTGCCTTCCAGTACTAGGCTCATTTTTTTTTTTTAATGAAATATTTTGGGGCAGAGGGCAGGTGAAATGATTTAGCAGGTAAAGTGTTTGCTGTGAAAGCTCAAGAACCCAGGTTCCATCTCCAGAGCCTACATAAGGTGGAAGGAGAAAGTTAACTCCAC
>CAJQZJ010032232.1:8598426-8622566 GCA_907164525.1 Lophiomys imhausi
GTGTGTGTGTGTGTGTGTGTGTGTGTGTGTGTGTGTGTGTGTGTGTGGAGGTTAGAGGATCGCTTGCAGAGTTGGTTCTCTTATGACATGTGGGTTCTTGGGATTGAACCTTGGCAACAAGTGTTTTTATCCACTGAGCAGACTTGTCAGCTCACTGTTTATAATTCTTATTGATTAAACAATGAAAAAAAATTTAAGTAAAATTGAAAAGATCTCAGGGTAAGTTAGTGGTTAGCTTGTGAAGAGTCCTGATTCATATTGAATTTTATTAAAGAAACTTTGCATTGGAGATTACTTGCTTTGGAGATACTTAGTGCCATAAGAATATGGGGTAGACTTGAAGTAATCCCAGTGATCAGAAGACCTGGGCTCTGTCAGGTCCTACCAACTTGCTGTGTGACCCAAAGCAAATCACTTAATCTGTGTACCACTTTTCCTGTGTCTGTAATGGGGGCCTGAGTTTAGCAGACTCAAAGCTTCCATGCATCACTGAGTGTTCTGGCATGATTTCAGTTTGAGAGCACTGCTCATGCTGAGTAATGAAAGCGTGCTCTTCTTGCTAATAAATATGACTTATATTGAATTCCTTGTTGGATTTTAGAAGGTATCTTTAGTCCTATCTGCTTACCCTTTTTGGAGGGTTTTCAAGACAGGGTTTCTCTGTTTATTCCTGGCTGTCCTGGACTCACTTTGTAGACCAGGCTGGCCTTGAACTCACAGAGCTCCACCTGCCTCTGCCTCCCAAGTGCTGGGATAAAGATGTGTACTGCCACACCTGGCCTATCTGCTTACTTTAAAGAATGGTTTTCCTGGATGAGGTTTTCAGCTTAGAAATCATGGATGTCCAGTCCTGCCTGTAGGTACTCTTATGTAAGGCTCAGCCCCCTTCCAACTTTTAGTGTGCTGCTGATGTTCTTAGCAGTAGGGTGCTGGAAAGCACATGGGTTCAGTCTCCCTTACCCCTCCCCCTCCCCAGTCTCAGAGCTCCTCTCTGTTAGCTTACCATACTCTACCGAGAATTTGGACTTTAGAGTTTGGATTGATTTGCTTAGTTTATATACCACAATGGCATGGTTCTACAATAAATGAGATGATTAATGTGAACTTTTAATTTTCTGCTTGGCACAAAAGTGCATTCCTTAGTAACTGTGACCTCCTTCCCCCGCTGTTTATTTCCTGTGTAATCATTTCTTACTGAGGCATCACGGCCCATTAGATTCTAAGTGACTGTAACAGTCCTCTGATCATTTTTGAATCTATAATTGATACTACAGTCTGCATTTCACTGACAAAAAGGCAATTCCTCTCTGTTTTTAGAAGCTCCCTTTCCCCAGAAGCTGCCTCCATTTCTCCATGACTTTAAAAATTTCTTCCCAAACCTATATTGTCACAGTCTCTGACAGGAACAGCTGCAGCCCTTAAGGCTGGGACTGGAGGTGCAGTGGCACTCAGGTGGCTTAGGTGTGTTCTGGAGGTGTGGTGAGTTTTGTGCTCAGTGGTGCCCACTGTTGGTAGCCTTGAGTGTCACACCACACTTTTGTTTACTTCCCTTAGCACAATGTGAAAAATTATTAATGGGCTTGTTTTGGTGGTTTAATAGCTAAAGCTTTTTGGAGGTGAAGCCCTTAAATCGACCTTAGTTTTTTATTAATACTAAAATTTTGTTGTCTGAGTTCTATTTTTGTTCTAATTTCCAGATACGGACAGCCAGACCCTCTGCTCCAGAGACAGCATGACATTCGTGTTAGCCTCCAGATGGCCTCTGTGCAGTATGTGCACACACAGCGCTTTCAGGCCGAGGTGGTGGCCTTCATTCAGCACTTCACTCAGCTGCAAGATGTGTTAGGGCGCCAGCGGGCCGCTATTGAGGGCCAGGCGGTGGGTAGCGTCATGTCTCCAAGTTATTGAGGGTCAGGCGGTGCATCACACCTCCAAGTTATTGAGGGCCAGGCGGTGGGTAGTGTCACACCTCCAAGTTATTGAGGGTCAGGCGGTGGGTAGCGTCCCGCCTCCAAGTTATTGAGGGTCAGGCGGTGGGTAGCGTCCCGCCTCCAAGTTATTGAGGGTCAGGCGGTGGGTAGCGTCCCGTCTCCAAGTTATTGAGGGTCAGGCGGTGGGTAGTGTCACGCCTCCAAGTTATTGAGGGTCAGGTGGTGGGTAGCGTCACGTCTCCAAGTTATTGAGGGTCAGGTGGTGGGTAGCGTCATGTCTCCAAGTTATTGAGGGTCAGGTGGTAGGTAGCGTCATGTCTCCAAGTTGCCTTTTCAGTTTGACCGATCTGTACAATTTCCAAAATACTGTTTTCGTTTATTGGAAATAGATTTTTTTCATATAGTACAGTATATTCTGATTATGATTTTCCCTCTCCCAGCTCCTCTCAGTTCCTCTCCTGTCCCTTCCCATCAGCTCCACACCCTTTCTGTCTCTAGTTAGAAAACAAATAGGAATCTAAGGAATAACAAAATAAGACAAAGTTAAATAATGTGAGGAGTGTGTGTGTGTGATATGTGTGTATGTATGTGTATGATGTATGTGTGTAATGTGTGGTGTGTGTGTGTGGTATGATGTGTGTGTATATGTTTGCTTATGTGGGCACACATGGGGATCCGAGATTGACATCAGTCATTTCACTTTAAGTTTTTGAGACAGGGTCTCTCACTGAACCTGAAGCTTGCTGTTGCAGTTGGCATGGCTGGCCAGCAAGTCACTAGGATCCTCCTGTCTCAGACTACTCCCTAGCACTGGGGTTATAGACATGTGCTACCATCATGCCTGACTTTTACAAGGTGTTCTAGTTTCATTCTGTTGCTCTGATAAAATACCCTGACAAAAAGCAACATAGGGGTAGGGAGGGATTTATTTAGCATATAATTCCAGATTACAGCCCATCATAAAGGGGGCCATAGTGACTGGAGCTTTTAGCAGCTGGTCACATCCCATCTGTGGTCCAGAGCAGAGCGAAATGCATGCTCGCTCGCTCACCCGCTCGCTTGCTCAGCTTGCTTTCTCCATTCGTAAACAGTTCAGGACCCTCTGCCTTGGTGACATCGGGCAGGGTCCTCCCACATTAGTTTAGATGTCTCCTGCCACCCCAGACATTCCCATAGGCCTACCCAGTGTAAACATTCCCTCATTGAGACTCTGTGCTTCTAGGCTGTATCAAGTTTGCAATTAAATCTGATCAGCACATGTAGGTTCTGGACATCCAAATTTATGTTCTCATGTTTACAAAGCCAACACTGTATCCATTAAGTTGTATGATAAGTAGAACTTTAAAAATCATTTATGAGGCTGGGTGGTGGTGCACACCTTTAATCCCAGCACTCTGGAGACAGAGGCAGGTAGATCTCTGTAAGTTTGAGGCCAGCCTACTCTACAGAGTGAGTTCTAGGATAGCTAGGGCTACATGGAGAAACCCTGTCAAACAACAAAACAAAACAAAACAAAACAAAACAAAAAGCAGCACAGACCTGGTGAGCCAGCTTAGATGGCAAAAAATCCTTGTTACATTGGTTTACATGTGTCCTATAGTGTAATATATTTTCTTCATCTTTGTGAAAATATTTTCCAGTTTCTTTTATGATTTATTCTCTAATCTGTAGCTTATTTAGAAGTATGAAATTTAATTTCCAAATATTTGGGGAGTTTCCCTTATCAGTTTGTTTCTGATTCTCATTTACTGTGGTGGCCACAGATAACCTCTTGTGTTCTTTAATTGCTGTGTAAGTATGAAAGTGTTTGGACTCCATGGAGGTCTGATCATAAGGTTGGACAATTAACTGAGCCTTTGCATGCTTTCCTTACCAGGTACGGGACCAGGCGCAACGCTGCTCTCGGGTTCTTCTGGATATCGAGGCTGGTGCTCCTGTGCTTCTCATCCCAGAAAGTTCCAGATCAAATAATTTGATAGTAGCAAATTTGGGCAAGTTGAAAGTGAAGAACAAGTTTCTCTTTGCTGGTTTTCCTGGGACCTTGTCCTGGCAGGATAAGGTGAGCCATCAGTGTCTGTGGCCGTCAGGTTAATCCTCACTTGAATGTAAGCTAAGGTTCCCCAGTCAGGTGCTGCTGCCACTGCTGAGACCCCATGGCTGGGAGATTTCTTTAGCATTTCATTGCCATTTCAACTAACCCTTTCAACTGAAGTAGTGTTAAGTTGTAATGCTCATCAAGTGTAATTAACTTGTTTCAGCCAACAAGCCTGTGGGAGCAGCCTGGTACCTTGCTCTACATGCATAATAGTGTTCCTAGGCTGGTGAGGTCACTCAGTGGGTAAAAGCACTTGCCACCCTGCCTGACCACCTGAGCTCCATCCCTGGAACCATAGTGGAGGAGAGAACAGACCCCCAAAAGTTATTTTCCAATGCCCACACATACCCTACTCACACTCACACATCATGTACCTACAAAGAAATAGTAAATTAAAAAAAAAAAATTCCTTTGAGGATGAGCTGTTTTCATGATTTGGTCCCATTCTTTTCTGAAGACATTTAATAACGTAGTGGTGAAATGTTAGCTCATGTCCTGTTTGCAGTTTCAGATGACCTGGGTATTTGTTTCCTGTCGTATTTGGAGGTATTTGGTGTCAGTGTGAGGTTTGTCAGGATTTTCACTCTGTATTTGGGAAAGCTAGACCTCTATGAGCACGAGCAGGTGGTGAGTTCCAAAGCTGAGGAACCTTGGAGACACGCTGATGATCCCTCCCTGGCTTCTGCCTCATAGGAGACTGAGTGACATTTCTAACAGCAGAGAGCCATTCTCAGAGCATTCACTCAGCACTCCACATCTCCAGACCTCCTTTCCCTCTGCTTCTTCAGGAGGAACTCACATGTGTGGGAGAAGTACTTACTTACTGGAATCCCCACCAGCTGTGCCTGTCTGTTGTCCAGCAGCTAGTAATGTAAGAAAAGAGCTAGGCCTCAAGGAGGTGATGATAAAACTCGACTGCCAGCTTCTCAGAACAACCAAGATAATAGTAAACAGCTGATCCTTGCTGAACACCCATTATGTGTCACTTGGTGCTAAGTTCTCTACATCTATAAAGAAGTGCTGTTTCTTCATGGCACTTGTAACAGCAGCTGTGTGGGGTCTTCCTTCACCCTCCATTTCCTAACTCTGTAGAAACCTGCTGGGAGTTCCTCAGGCTGTGCAGCTATCTGACGTTAGCTAGCTTGGGCCCACTTTGGACACCAACCACAGGCCCAGGTATCTCTTGCTTGTGACTAACCAGTGACAGATCAGAGGTTCCCATAATCCCTCCTCAGGTCCAGTAAGTTGCAACAGCCCATAGAGCTCAGGGGAGGCATGTTCGCTAGCTGGTTACAGAGAGTGGAAGACAAGTTGGATGCATAGGTGCCTAGGGCAAGGGTGTCTCACGGTCAGGGACACAGGGACTTCACACATGCTTCAGAGCATGTCCCCTTCTCTTCGTAGATATATCTACCAATTTGGTAGTGGGGAGTCCAGTGTGCGTGCTATACTGATGAACTCCTTAGCTCCTGCTGATTGCGTTTCACCTCTCGTCCCTCTCTTTCTGGAGGTCCAGGTAGTGTGACAGTCAGTGACACAGTGAGTTCTTTGGAATGTGTCTGTGATACATCTTTATTTTGAGGTCACACTAACTGTGTGAGACAGAGGGTCATCTGTAATCAGGAATGGTAATCTAGTTCTGTGCACTGTTTTGTTTCTCTCCCCTTCCAGAAAAGGGAATGGGCTCATTTTCTGTGTCAGATATGTCTGTATATGGGCTGGCAAGTGTGCTCTAAAGTTAGCTGTGGATGAAGAATTGCCAAACTATTTCAAGACGTTTTTACAAAAAGATTCCTATTTTTGTTAAGCCAAATAACAGCACAAACTATAGCATTTTAATGACAAACACTTGCTTGTCTTTGTTTTTGAGGATTTGATTTTAGGTGGCAGTACCTACAAAGATTGCGTTTTCTTCAAGGTATAATGTCCTCTCCCTGCCTTCCTTCCTTCCTTCCTTCCTTCCTTCCTTCCTTCCTTCCTTCCTTCCTTCCTTCCTCTTCTTGGTTAGTCTAGGAAAAAAAAAACAAAACCTCAAACCAAAATAACCTTATGGGATTCAGCAGTCAGTTCACACTCATGTACTTAAAACAAAACAAAACAAATCAAAGCCCCCAAATGCTGACCCTTTGAAACACTTCACTGTGGGGAAAAGCCTACTTTATTAGTTTTTGTGTGGTTGCTTTGGGGAGTTCCTCCTCGCCTGTGTAGGCAGCCTTTCTTAATGCCTGTATTAAGAGTCTTTGTAGCCCTAGCTGGTCCTTCCTGAGTGACCTCATTTATATCCAGAAGTCCCAGGAAAGCTGCTGGGCTACACGCTGGAGTGGTTCAGGGGGTTCTTTAAGGCTGTGTGCGGTGCGTGCAGACCCCGTGACCTGGTGCACTTAGCTGTGCAGTTGCCTCTCCACACGAGCTCAGCACTGACTGATCTATGTTATACTTTCCTCTTAACCACTTGGCATTGACACTTGCCTGCTGATGTTCTTGCTCATGTGAGGTGTGTCTAATACAATGTCCAGTGACCCAAGAACAGCAAGTACTCCTGAAATGGAGACTGTAGATCGCTTGAGCACTTGTGCCCTGCACCCCCAGGTTTTTATGGCCCCTGCATGTGGGACAGTTTACTATAAAACCCTGCCTTACTGAGGACATGTTTGGATTTTTGGCTTGTTTTCTTGCCTTTTCTTATTCTCAATCATAGTTTGTGCTTAAACCATAATTTCTATATCAGAGTCATTCAAAGGCTTTGGGTTGATCTCCTCAAGCCGCTGATTTATTTAAACTAACTACAGAGAGGATGTAGAGGTAAGTCAAATGAAAGAGCAACACACACTCTCTGGAGTTTAAGTAAACAGAACACTGGGGCAGTTTTAATGAGGAAGCATTTAAATGAGAGCATTTACCTAGTAATCTTCCTTGGGAAAAATGCAGGAAGTTTGTATTACTGTTAGTTGTGATTACTGCTCAAGAAGTGGAGGTTGTAGGGTTTTCACCTTTTCCCAAAGCTGAGGAGTCAGCCTTGCAGCAGCAGCAGACAGCCATGCTTCTCTTGCTCACAGGGAGGGTGTTTGTGCCAGGGCAAGAAGGAACTATCCTGTGATGCAGAAATCACACACAGACAGGGCTCTGAGGGGTCGTGAGGATCCAGGGAGGTTGAAAATGTCAATGTCTGGCTCACTCTGTGGAATCAACTTTTCTACTCAAAATCAACTAAAAGCACTCAGCAAGAAAGGAGTCCTGTACTTTCAAGAGAATCCCTGGGTTGGCATTATTCTGTATAAGCAGAAACCTGACATAACCAAAGGAGGCTAACCTCCTTTGTTTGCCGTTTGTTTCATTTCTATGGTTACTTAGACTGGAAATGTAAAATGCGTGTGGGGAGACTAGAATACACAAACACCTTCCTGGGGCCTAATTCTACTGCAGTTGTATTGTCTTTAGATACTTTTTGGTTTTAATCCCAGGCTAGCTTTGAACTTGTGGATAATTTTGACCCCTTATCCTCCCACCTTTACCTCGGATTATAGGCACGTGCTACCACATCCAGTTTATTTGGTATGGCCGTTGGACACAGGGCTTCTTGCAAACTAGGGAAGGAAGCATTCTAATATGTGAGGCTCATCTTCAGTTCCTTAGATACATTTTTTTTAAATTACAGTAAGCCCTCCTCTCCCCTAAAGCAATAAATATATTGTGTAGCTGAGAGACTTGCTTTGGTTGAATTTGACTGAGCCAAAGACTGTCTTCTTGCAATGCCGCTGAGTTCTCAGCAGGTATGAACTCTTTGGTGATATTTTTGCAGGTAATTGTGTGTGGTGGTAAGTGTTATGACCCTCATTTTCTTGTCTCTAGAGTCTGAGGGCAGTACTCCAGAATCTTTGAGAACCTAGGGACTAGGATATGATTCCGAACTAGTGAAGGTGTTGTTCCCCCCTCATCTCCACAGTCTAGTTTTCTTTTGTTCCTCCTAGGAATCTGTGCCTTCAGCTTCTCCAACAGGTACACCCAAACACAGTATGAAGAGGATGACAAGCACAGAGGACCCCAGGGGGCCCCAGTTACAGGGGCTGTTCACGATGCCTCCTGCAGGAATGGGTCTTGGCAGCCTGAAGAGTGAGTTTGTGCCCAGTGCCTCCATCAAGCAGCGTGGGCAGCAGGCTATTCCACCTGTCAGCCAGAGTTCCAGAAGTCCAGGTAAGAGAAGAGGAAAGGGTTGAATGGTGAAGGAGGAGATTGTTCTGAGGACTTTCTAGGGAGCTCTAGGGAGCATGTTGAGAGCTTGGAAGCTGACAGGAGACAATATCTGTGTGATGAGGAGGCCTCATGCTGCTTTTGAGGCATGAGTATCTTAGGCAGGGTTAGCCTCATGTAACTTCTAAAGTAGATCCAGTTAGAAGATGCAAAAGAAATAAAGAGACTTTCTGTTGTCTGTGGGACTCGTACAGGTCCAGATGGCTCCCAGGAGACAGTGATAGCCCAGCTAGTCCTGTGTCTTCATAAACTGTTACCCAAGCCCTGTACTTGTAGGCCACTGTTTAAAATTAGTGTCAGTGAGGTAGAGGGTGTAAGTAAGGACAGGGTACTGTGACACGACCCTCAGGGTCACCTTGGTATGGGTGCTCTTGTTTTGGATTTCTTTTTTCTCTTTGGGCTTTTTGGGACAGGGCTCTTTGTGTGTAGCCTAGGCTAACTTGACTTCTTCATCTTGCCTCTGCCTCTCAAGTGTTGGGATTGTGACTGTGCCCCTCTTGTAGGAATCAATCATTCTGAGCCTTGGCCTACTCTGGGCTCTGGAGTTTTCAGATGTCATGGATGGGTGCTGTATTGGAAAACGAGGTGCTTCTCTGAGCCCCTGGGTTGGCAGGGAGGCCTGTGTAATGGTGGCAGGGATGAACTCAGTGCAGTGCACTGTGGGCAGTGAAAGGTGCCAGCTGCTTTTGCTAGATAGACCCGAGGGCTGGTGGACTCCCTGTATGACCCCACAGCCCTAGAGGTGACAGCCAAGAGACTCATGGCTGTGCTGGTTCATTATTGTGGTGTTTTCTTGACACACCAACAAACAGCAGGATGCCATGGTGTGTATTTGTATGGACCCTGCTCTCGGTTATCTCCCCTTCACAGAAGGGGAAGGAAGGCTTAGAGAGATGCGTGACTTGGCTTGTCCAGTGTCTAGCAAGTGGTAGAGCTGGACAGTGAGTTTTGGAAGAAGACAGTTGACCCATGGTGTGACTCTGTCCCTGAGCTCCGATGGGTGCTGTGAGTGGTTAAGACAGAGACAATTAGGTGTGCAGCCAGCCTGACATGTAGGTGGATGGCTATAAGAAGGGACTTGGAGGCGTAGGGAGATGGCTTGGTCAGTAAAGTACTTGCTGACATTTAATCCCCAACACCCACATTAAACAACAGGAGGAACAGAACTGGGCAAAGTGGCATATGTCAGTAACCCAGTGGTGCAAAGGTGGGGCAGGGGATCCCTGGGGCTCATTGGCCAGTTAGTCTATCTGGATTGGGAAGCTCTGGGTTGAATGAGAGACTTTGCTCAAAAAATCAAAGTATGCAATAATTGAGGAAGATGACACAAGACATTGACCTCAGCCCTCCACACACAGGTGAATGTACATGGGGGTTACACATGTGAACATGGACAAACATATACAAAGATGGGATGTCTTATAGGAAGATGTCTCTTCCAACATCGTTTCTTTTACCCAGTTGATGTTTTTAGTAAAATGTGCTCATCACTGGTACCTGACCTTGGCAGAAGGGTGTGGTTTGTCACACTGTTTCTATTTCCACTGTTCCCTAGGGTCTCTCTGAAGCCATGACATTACCCATTACCAGTCTACACCTCTCTCACAGATCAGCCCTCCTTGACAGGTTTCACATATTTGTTAGTGCAGCTGTTCCTTTAAGAACAGTTTACTAAGCTCCTGCTTAATGCCATGTATTAAAATGTTATCCCCAGATCATTAGCCTCCCCTTAGATATGATTCCTCCCAGCGAGGTACTTACAGGAGAACGATATTAGATGATCATAAGTACTGGTCATAAGTACTTATGATCGTAAGCTGATGGATTATAGTACATGTTATGGGAAAGACAGAAGAAAATTGAGAACCTGATGTAGATGGAGGTGGGAAGGTGACAGTAGCGATGAGGTTGTCTAGGAAGCACAGAGTGTGGCTTTTTGGGAGATGCAAAGGCCTGGAGGCCCAAGATTTGGAGAGCAAATGGGAGAATGGCTTGAGATGAGGTCAGAGAAGTGGGCTGTGCATTTATGCATTTGCAGGGTTTGGGTTAAATGTTGCCACTGAAATTTCCAAAGGAAGAAAACCTTTCAGTCTGTTTCTTATCCATCCAGGTATTTTGGAAATAATGGTGGAAATATTATAATTATATATTATTTATAATGTATAAATTATCATAATAAATAATTATGTATCATTTATAATATATAAATAATGTGGAAAAATGGTTCTATGAGGGCCACAGTGGAATTATGTAGGTACACTGGAGGATGGTTTCTGGAGGTGTAGGCAAGGGTTGAGGTGGTTTTGGTAGTAGAAATGATTAAGCACAGTGTGTGTTTGAAAAAAGACTTTTGCTGCTAGGATGTGAGCAGCATAGCCTGGTGTGGAGGTTGGGCCGCAGGATGTGTTGGGCACAGCTGTGATACTGTGCACGGTGGGGGGGGGCTCTAGAGGCCATAGCCGGGGTCCCTGACAGCCAGGTTTCTGCAGTGCACAGCAGGGGCAACAGCTGGTTCTGATGTTCACAGACAGAATAGCTGACTGTGATCCTTTAGTTTCTCAGGCCAGCCCTTTCTGCACACTGCTTCTGTCCTTACCTCTTTTCCCTTGGGTCATTGTAGAAGCCCATGTCTGCCTGCTGGACTGCATTGTCGTGGATCTGCACAACATGGACATCTTTGCTGCAGAGAGACACCCCAGGGAGGGCTCTGCAGTCCCAGAGAACAGTGCTGGGGACCTGATCTTCCCTTCCTATTTTGTGCGACAGACGGGAGGAAGTCTCTTAACGGAGCCTTGTAGACTAAAATTGCAGGTGGAGAGGAATTTGGACAAGTGAGTGTTTTATCTGAATACTATGTAAGTAGAGTCTTAGTAGTTTGGAAATCAGTGCTATAGGGTACAGGAGAATCACACTCCTTTACTTAGTGAATGTTAATTGAGTCCTTACTATGTGCTAGTCACAAGGGCTTCTGTAATGGAAGAGAAACTGCTGCTCTCCCAGGGATTAAGCTTTGTTTTTTGTTTTTTTTTTCTTTTGAAGGCGATAGGAAGGTGGGTAGATGGCTCTAACTTAGTATTTAATTTGGGTACTCTGTTGCAAGACGATATAACCCTGCCTTGGGGACAAAGAGGAAAGTGTTGGAATTTAGCATGGATTTAAGTGGTGAGTGATAGAGAGAGAGAGGACAGGCAAGGTTTCTGGAAAAGATGGGCATTCGGAGTAAGTGTGCCAAGTATAATAGACCCTGGACCTGCTACTGCTGACCCCTGACCCCTGGAGTCCATTTACTTTGCATAACTGCCCAGGTACAGATTTACCCTACCACACCACAAAGCCCACTGAAAGTGCTCCTTAAAGACTAAGGAGCCTGCCCTAATTTACCGTCTACTTAGCCCCTGTGCAGGAAGCTTGTGTCTGTAGCTCAGAGCCATCATTGATGGAATTCTCATTGGCTCCAGAACTGCCTGGGAAACATAATGATCGTAGACCAGCAGAGGCATGCTCAGGGTCAAAACTTGGGTTAGTATTGAGCAATGTTTTGGCTTAGGGAGTGCTCCTGCTTGCCCATGCATGACTGGAAGCACTGATTACAGCATGTGGCGTCTTTCACTGTGGTGCTTTGGGTTGGGAGAAAGCAGCATTTTACATTTTAACTCCAGAGAAAGGTAAAAAGTGGCTAGATAGCCATGAAAAAGATTTGCTGAGGCCGGAGATGGCTCAGTGGTTAAGAGAGCTTGCTGCTCTTCCGGACACCTAAATTTTGTTCCTATCATCCATTCCAGGCAGCTCACAACTGCCTGTAACTCCAGCTCTAGGAAGTCTGATGCCCTCTTCTGGCTTCCGTGAATGCCTGCACACACACAAATGAAGGTGAAATAAACAAGACCCCAGCAAAGACATTTGCAATGGGGACATTGAAAAGTCGCCTCATTACCTGGCTGGAGCTGGCTACCCCTTTCCAATCTCTAGGTTTCCATTTCTCTTCAGATGACTGGTACAGTTTAGCTTACTGGGCCATTTCTTTCACTGGAACCTGTTATTCCAGAGCTCTCTGGCTGGTGCCCAGTTATGGTTGGCATAGGGTTTATTTGCCTAACCTGGCTTGGCCATCCTAAGAACTTCTTTTTGTTTGTTTGTTTGTTTTTTTGGTTTTTTGAGACAGGGTTTCTCTGTGTAGCCCTGGCTGTCCTGGACTCACTTTGCAGACCAGGCTGGCCTCAAACTCACAGAGATCCGTCTGGCTCCTACCTCCCGAGTGAAGAACTTCTTATTTAGAAACTCAACTCTTGGTTTTCTTTGCAAGCGATGGTGTTTTTGTTTGTTTGTTTTTTGTTTTTCGAGACAGGGTTTCTCTGTGTAACAAAGCCCTGGCTGTCCTGAACTCTCTTTGTAGACCAGGCTGGCCTTGAACTCACAGATATTCACCTAGTTCTGTCTCCCTAGTGCTGGGATTAAAGGCATGGGCCACCAAGCAATGGTTTTTAAGAAGTGCTTTTCTTCTCTGCTTCTCTGTAAACTTCTCCCACTCCCTTTGGTGCTCTGTAGGGTGGCAAGGCTCTGTAACCCAGTAAGAAAACACCAGCGACGTGCTGTCTGCTTCCCGCCCATGAGCACACACACCACTTTGTAGTGCTTCCTGTTGTCCCTTGTTGATTGAAGAAGAGCATCGTCGCTCTTTTAACATTCTGTTGTGGGACTAGAGAGATGGCTCAGTGGTTAAGAGTGTGTACTGCTCTTGAAAGATCCTGAGTTCAATTCCCAGCACCTGCATCAGATGGCTATAACCACCTGCAACTCCAGCTTCAGCGACCCCATGCCTCTGGCCTCCTTGGACACCTGCGCTCAGCATCTCCTGCCCTCCCCCCCACCCTGCCCTGCACACCCCATTTACATTAATCAAAACAAAACAGCCTTATTATATGTAGGTTTTTCCTTGACAACAAGTCAAATATTTTTGCATATTTATTTATTGTCAGTTCTGAGAGCCAGACCTAGTACATGCTAGGCAGGCACTCTACCATCAAGCTATATCCCCAGTTCCAGGGCAGGTGTTTTCTCTTCTCTTCTCTTCTCCTTCCTTCCTTCCTTCCTTCCTTCCTTCCTTCCTTCCTTCCTTCTTTTCTCAAATATAGCTTTGCACATCTTCCACTTTAAATCGCAGCTCTCGAGTTCATGTATTCAGGCATAGTGTCTGGAGGACCCATGGTGCCTGTTGAGTCTTGTGAGATTTTTCTTATTCCTAGGCTAGTTAGGCCTAGTGTGGTTGTGTCTTGAATCTTAACATTCAGGATGCTGAGGTAGAAGGATTGCTATGATATCCAGGTCTGGGTGGGCCATAGTGTGAGACAAAACAAAATTTGGGATTAAAGAGATGGCTCAGCAGTTATGAGCACCGGTTGCTCCTGTAGAGGACTTGGGTTCAATTCCCAGCATCCACATGGTAGCTTAAAACCACCTATATAATTCCTGCTCCTGGAAATACGACCCCCTTCTCCAGGCCTCTACAGGCACTGCACACATGTGGTGTATAGACACATATGCAGGTAAAACATCCAAATATGTAAAAGAAAAAAATTGATTAGCTCATATGTATTTGTATGTATATATTCATATTTGTGTATGTACACTTACTTGGCATGCTTGGGATGGAACCTTGAACCAATGTGTGCTAGGCAAGTTCTCCTGAGCTACATCTCCAGCTCATTAGATTTGAGGGTTTTCTCCATGTATATTTGGGAGCTAAAAGTCTCTCTGTAGTTAAAGCATGGCAGTCACAATAACTTGCTTATTGGAAGATATATAACTTTTTTTTGGCCATTGTGAGATAGAGATTAGCTGGCTGATAATGTGGGTAGCCACATTATAGTCTTAGGTTTGGTTGTCACTAACTGTGCCAAGGCAGTTAGTGACTTGTTTCTGAGTGTGGCCTTCTTTCTTTCGCATAGAGAGATAAGCCACACGGTTGCGGACATATGTGTCCACGGCAGTCTGTCCTCTGTGCACTGCTCTCTAGACCTGTGTAAATACAAGCTGATCCGAGGCTTACTAGAGAACAACCTAGGGGAGCCCATAGAAGACTTCATGCGGCCTTATGATCTGCAGGATCCAAGGATTCACGTGAGTGAGATCAGCTGCGTGTTCTTTGGTAACTTGTAGTCTCAGATGACGGTCACCTATGCAGATATTCCTGCAAGAATGCAGGAACAGAAGGGGGAGATGGGTGCAGCAGCAAGCAGATTAGATTTCTTCACCTGTGAGTGCATTTTCAGCGTGGCACCATCACCCGAGGGTTGACTCTGTTTTTTTTGCGCAGACTGTGCTGAGTGGAGAGGTGTACACGTGCATGTGCTTCCTTATTGACATGGTGAACGTGAGTCTGGAGCTCAAGGACCCGAAAGGAAAAGAAGGCACTGGCTCCCTAGCCAGGTGAGGCTTCCATTAACTCCTGGGACTTTACTGTTAGTTAAGAGCAGTGTGAGAATGTGTTCATTTCACATTAGCAGAGGACAGAGAGTGCAATGGCGGTTTGTGGCTGATGAAGTGTGTAAGTGTTGGTGTGTACATGTATGTGTGTGTGTGTGAGCATGTTTGTACATGCATGTAGATGAGCATGTGTGTGTGTGTTTTGCTGGTGATCAGGCACCTTGGAGCTGTACCCCTGGCCCTGAGTGCTGTATTAAAAGTTTAAACTTGGTTGTCCTATCAGCCACGTCAGGTTAGCTTATGCTCCTTTCATGGCCAGCCCCAACACTAGTGACTTAAAACTGTGAAGGTGAAGCCGGGCGGTGGTGGCGCACGCCTTTAATCCCAGCACTTGGGAGGCAGAGGCAGGCGGATCTTTGTGAGTTCGAGGCCAGCCTGGTCTACAAAGTGAGTCCAGGACAGCCAAGGATACACAGAGAAACCCTGCCTCGAAAAACCAAAAAAAAAAAAAAAAAAAACTGTGAAGGTGTGTTTCCTACTACCTAGGACACCGTAGGCTGCTCTGCTGTGTTGTCTCTTGAATGACAAAACAGTTGCTTTGGGTATTATTTTGGTTTTGAGGTGTAGTCTTGTTGTGCTGTCCAGGTTCACTTTGGACTCCAGGATCCCAGCCTCAGCTTCCTTGAGTAGCTGGGACATAGGTGTGTCACTGTGCCCCATGTACAGGGCAGACTGAAATAAAGAGCTCTGGAATAGTCTCAAGTGGCTATTCAGTGCTCTGGTGCATTTGGAGCTGGAGCATGGTCCCGCTAGTGTGAAGGAGTGGGATACAGGGCACCTTGCCCTGTGTCTATGCAGTTTTGGGCACAATGCCACTGGTGACTGCCTTGTGAGAGAATTCAGACAGTTGTAGATAGATAGATAGACAGACAGACAGACAGACAGAATATGAATGATGACTGTTTTGAAAATTGTCAGCACTGGGCTGAACTCCCTATTTGGAAACCTCTAGAAGCAACACAGCAGCTGCTCCCTTTGTGGGCATGCACTGGCTTGGTAGTTAACTTCTGTCACTTGTTCGCAAGAGTAGATATGGACATCTGTAGTGGGATTTTGAGGAGTACCTTCTATTTTTATCCTAAAAGCCCTCCCTTGTCCTCAAAGCTGGGTAGCTGATACTCCAGGTTTCCAGATAGAATGCTGTTATTGATTTATTTTTCCTTTAAAAAAAATTTTTTTTACATTTTACTAGCCCAAGGTTATATGGCTAGAAAGTTGGTTCACATTTGAAAAGAGGCATCAGGCTAGTAATGTCTGTCTGAGGCACTCTGACTGCTAGCTTGTCTTTGTGTTCAAAGCCTGTGTGGCCTGCTCCCAGCTCAGCTGAGGGGAGCCAGCACTCCTGGGGGCCAGCTGCTCTTTGCTGCCCGGCTGACCTTTAGTCTTCAATGCTGAATGACTCCGTGTGTCGTGATGGTGCTGAGCAAGCACTCATCATGCTTTGCCGCTTTCTTTTTCCGAAAAGGAAGTGGGTTTGGATGCACTTCCTGTTGATGAGTCAGGTGACTTGCTTCCCTGAGTACAGAGTAGGATGTGTTCAGGTTGCTTCTAGTGAGCTATAGTGGTCTTAACAGATGTGCAGGCTGCTGTGGAGAGAGAGAAGCACAGGCAAGCTATAGTTTCACAGAAGAAGGTCAAAAGAGAGCTTGGATATCCACTGGGGATTATGATTCAACACAAGGCTTTCTTAGCCCAGGATGGGCTGTGGGGTGGTAAATCATCAAGGACACAATAGACTGGGTGTGTTGTTATTCCTTATGCATTCCTGTGGATGTAACCTCTCTGCAGTTGGAAAAGGTTTAAGGCACAGTACCACTAACTGTATTTTATGTGGCCTGTGACCAGATCCAATGCAGGATCTCAGATTGATAGGTTCCCCAGTACAGTGATGATGTTGCTCTTGTTCCACACTTGGACTTAGTTTTGTAGGGTGGGATCGTGTATAACTTCTTGTTTGCTTTCTTCCCTTTCAGATTTGACTTTAAGAAATGTAAGCTGCTCTATGAGAGTTTTTCCAACCAGACCAAGTCCATTAACTTGGTTTCCCACTCTATGATGGCATTTGACACCCGCTATGCTGGGCAGAAACCCAGCCCTGGCATGACCAATGTCTTCAACTGTATCTTTCAACCCTCCAAGAGCAGCAGCCCCACCCAGGGCTCCATTCAGATTGAACTGCATTTCAGGTAATGGAGGCAGATGCCAGCTCTACCTTCCTTTTTCTGTTCATGTTGCCCCCACCCTGCACCCCTTGCCCCCAAATAGGTCTCACTGTATAGCTCAGGGTGGCTTGAAATTTACTCTGTAGCCCGACCTTTCCCTGCAGTCAGAATCTCCTACCTGCTCTTCCCCATTGCTGGAATTACAGACGTGTAACCTCACACTTGGCTGGCCAACTCTGCCTCTTTATGGAGATATTTCTTTTGATGGCCAGTGAAAGAAGTTCATGTGGCTTTAGATCAGCACCAGCCAGCACTCACCTGTGTTAACAGCTCCTGCTCCCTTGCAGTATCATGGATTCACCAAAAGATGTCTCTGTTGCTTTAAAAAAAAAGAAAAGAGAAGAAAAGAAAAATAGTTTGGTATTGAACCAGATCCTCAAATATCAACCCCCTTGTAAGCTTTAATTTGTAAAGTGACTTGGGGAAGGAAGAAATTATGTGAGTTTATGGGAAAAAACTGAAGCCAAAATCTCTTTGGTCTTCATGAAAGGAAAGGCAGGTCTGACCTGAGCAGTTAGTTATTTATTCAAGTCTCCCCAACTTTCTGGTATTGTGGGAGGTGTTGGAATAGGGAGAGGAAGGAAGATGGTCTAGAATCAGACAGACCTTAGTCCCAAGACTTAGTCTTTCTCTTCATAGCTATGTATCCTTGTTGAGCTTGGGGCTCACTTTCCCTCTTTATGGAGTGAACCAAAGTTCAAGCAAAACGCTATGCCTCCATCCTTGGGCAGGGTAAGAACTGAGTCGTTCTGGCAAGTTCCTTGGCACTCAGAGCCGCTGTTGCTATTACTGCTGTCATAGCTTGTATAAGATTCTTATGACTCTTCTTGTGGCTATTCTTATACTTGTATGGCTGGGTGTTTCAGTGTGCTGCTCAAAGTTCCTCAGAGTTTAACCTTTGAAGGAAGGAGGTCTTGGTCTCTCCATATGCCTTTAGGAGGCCTAGTAAAGGGGGCATTTTAGCCCTTGTATGAAGATCAGAAACCCAACAGTGTCGATGCTAGTGGCATCCTGCTGGTTCCTGCCTTGACCAGGGACCTTACCTACTGTCAGTTGAACCGCCCAGATCTGCAAACAGGCAACTTCACTCCCCTTTTACCCATGCAGCAATAGACACCTGGAGAAGGTCCAAGCAACCCTCGAAGGTTACAGCTTAAACAGCTAGTAGTCACCAGTTACACCTGGGCCTCTAGTATGAAAGCTGAGTCCCACTAACTCTTCAGGCCCTCTGGCCTCTGTCACTGGCTGTGTGTAGCCTTGGGATATGATGGGTGTGTTTGGCAGCCCCTTTGAAGGTGTTTCTCAGAACAGGAGGCTTCCATGTATTTGATCCTCCTGCAGAGGGGTGCATTGATATTTGTTTATTGTTACTGATCTTGACTTCCTAAGTCATCAGCTCGTTGACCCTCCTGCCCTCTCTTTAGTATACATACAGGAGGCCTGAAGTATTATTGTGGGCATAGACTAAGGGCATATAATGTCATGGGGCCAAACAATCAATTCTTACCTTGGCTCTTGCTAATAGAAGTGCCCTTGTTAGCGAGAGGAACGAACTGCTTTGGGAAGAATTGTTCTTCTGTCGGGATTTTGTATGTGGAATATAAATCACTTCGCAGTGTTTAAAGGCTTGAAATATTTTCCAGAAGCAGGGTCTGACATGCTGACTTTCCAGTTAGCACTGAGTTCTGACAGTCTCTGCTCAAAATGGGCTGGAAAATTTTCACTGAGGGCAACATTTTTTGTCCATTACAAAAGGGTAGAGTGTTTCTGTGTGTGAGAAGGAGTTGTGTCTTGCCGTGCCCTTTAACTAGAGGCACTGAGCCAGGTTTAGCAGAAATGAGACTGGAGAAGGCAGCCTTAGGCACAATCCCCAAATCAGCCTTTCCCAAACAGACCGGAGAATGAGTACAGCCAGAACCAGGGTCTCTTTCACAAAATCAAGTTCAACCCCCAGACCCTGTGAGCTGTCCCCAGCCTGCCTCTGGCCTTACTTCCTCTGCCTGCTAGTGTAGTAGTAATAGGGATGGCCATTGCCTTGAGGACTCTGTGGCTTCAGGCCAGGCCTGAGCGTCTTTCTTTGGAGCCTTGAACACTATAAAACAAGTCTCTGTCCCCTGTCTTTCTCTCTGTCCCATTACCACTCTAGGGTACTTGCTATCCACCTATGGCCAATGTCCTCTTCTCAGGCTAAAAGATTGGGGTCTGAGGTAAGTTGCAGCTGAAGAAGCCAGACAGCCCTGGTTTGTGAGTGTAGCATTTGTTTGTTTGCTTGATTGGTTAGTTGGTTTTTTGGTTTTTCGAGACAAGGTTTCTCTGCATATACCTGGCTGTCCTGGACTCACTTTGTAGATCAGACTAGTCTTGAACTCACAGAGATCCACCTGCCTCTGCCTGCCTAGTGCTGGATTAAAGGTGTGTGCCACCACATCCGACAAGTGTAGCGTTTGTGAAGCAGTCCTGAGCTTCTAAAAACCTCATCTAATTAGACCTGCCTGTCAGGAAAGAAGCTGACATTTGGGGAATACCTGTTATGTACCTGGTGCTTTCTCCTACAGTGTTAGCATTTCTCATTTTATATATGAGGAAACAGGTTGACATATGCAGGATAACACAGCTTGAGAGTGACAAGCTTCTCTTCCTACCAGACCAGACTTTCCCAGCCCAGCCCCACACGTTAGCCATTCCTTGAAAGAAGTGCCTGTGGCCAGAAGCACATCAGAGTTTGGATTTCCCCTGGTACTTTGAAGAATTTACATAAACTTTGCCAGTCAAACACCTCTAGTAAAAGCTCAGATATCCAGGGGCTGGAGAGATGGCTCAGCAGTTATGGCTGCTTTTGCAGAGGGCCCAGGTTTCTAGAACACAAATGATAACTCACAGCTGTTAGTAACTCCTGTCCCAGAGGACTAAGGACTTTTTCTGATCTCCTTGGGCACTGTACATGTATGGTGCAAAGACATACATATAGGTAAAACACCCACACACATACACATAACAACAAAAACAGAGCATGCAAAGGCTCTCAGGTCAGATTTGAGCATCTTGGGTACTTGGATTGGGGTGCTTAGCCTGCACTATTATTCAGATAAGGCTGTCCTGTGTACTGTGGCATGGTAGGAGCATCCCAGCTCTACCTGCCAGGTGCCAGCTGTGCTCTCTCAACTAATAATAATAGTAATTATTATTAAAGACAGTCAACAGTGTCTCTAGACACTGCCAAATGCCTGTTGTGGAATCAGGTTGGTTGAAGGCATTGCTATCTTGCCTTCTTAAATATAGTTCTCCTTGTTATTGTTTTTGTTTGTTTGTTTGTTTGTTTAATGAGGAGGCTGGAGAGATGGTTCTTTGGTTAAGAGTAATTGTTGCTTTTGCAGAAGACTGGGTTCGGTTCCCAGCACCCACATGGTGATTTACAACTGTCTGTAACTCCAGTTCCAGAGGATCCAGTGTCCTGACTTCCTTGGGCATCAGACATGCATGTGTGCACAGGCATACATGCAGGCAAAACACTCATAAACATAAGATAAAATAAATTCTTTAAAACATGACTAATCTCCAGAAAGCTTATGCTTTGTGTGCTCATAAGCAGTGCTCAGAGTCTCCATGCTCAAAGTAGGCAGTTTAAGAAATACTAGCACGGTGCGTGGCATGGTGCTACATACCTAAATTTCCAGCTGCACAACAGCCTGAAGTAGGAGGACCACCGAGTCCTGGCTTTTGAGACCACCTTGGATAACATAGGGATAACATAAAAACAGAAGAACAACACTGAATTGCTGCTTACTTGGCCTGAGTAAGGCCTTGGCAGTGATTGAAATACCATGTTTCTGTGGTGATTCTATGATTTTCTGTCTTCTTTCTTGCAGATCTACGAAGGATTCTTCCTGTTTCACTGTCGTTCTCAACAATCTGCGTGTGTTTCTCATATTCGACTGGCTGCTGTTGGTCCATGACTTCCTGCACACTCCCAGTGATACTAAGAAACAAAATGTCACCCCTGCATGCCACCGCAATGCCAGCAGTGAATCTGCTGTTGTTCCCAAAACTGTTAAGAGTGGAGTAGTCACCAAGCGGTCTTCCCTCCCTGTGTCCAATGAGAGACACCTGGAGGTCAAGGTCAATGTAACAGGTGATTGTTCATAGTGGGCTTCACTGATTGTTAGTTTGAATGGTAACCCAGACCTGTCTTCAGGACAGCCTGTCTGTGATAGCCATACACCCCTTAATTACTGAGATAGGATCTCATGTGGATCAGGCTGGCCACAAACACTGAGATTTGCCTGCTTCTGCCTCTTGAGTGCTGGGATTACACTCACTCTGTCATAGGCTGATGGTGAATTTACCTCCCAAGTGCTGGGATTGTTGGTGTAAACCGCTAAACCTTGCTTCATACTTTTTCTTTTTTTGATGAAAACTCAGTGTGAGTGCGTCTTTCAGACAGAAATGAGTAGGAAGCTGGACATAAATGGTCTCCACACCTTGTGGGCAGCATGAACAGCTGTGCTAAGCTGTTGTGATGCCCTGTGCTGCCTCATCAACTGCTCTGACTCTTCTTCCTTGGATTTTAAATCCTATGGAGAGGAATGTTTTTTTTTTTAAGATTTATTTGTTCATGTATTTTGTGTAATGAGTACCCTGTCTTCATGCACATCAGAAGATTCCATTACAGATGGTTCTGAACCACCATCTGGTTACTAGGAATTAAATTCAGGACCTCTGAAACAGCAGACAATGCTCTTAACAGCTGAGCCATCTCTCCAGCTTGGGATGCTCTTCTTAAGCCCTGAGTATCTTTTGGACCTCCCACAATGACTGGGACGTCATTCCTCTGTCTTGGACATGCAGGTCAAAGAGAGGAACTGCTTTCTGGTACTTTCTCCCAGGAACCGCTGTTAGCTCAGCTGTGCTTTCCAGAGTCCAAGTCTGGGACATCAGTGAAATAGGATGTTGAGAGCCATCCTGGAGAATGAACAGTTGGTGTTCTTACCTGGTGCAACTGTGCCACTTGTGTTGGGACAACAGGGTGATGCCAGCTTCCTTGTTTACCTTGACTGATGGTGCTGTTCTTTGCAGGCACGGAATTTGTGGTTGTTGAAGATGTGTCCTGCTTTGATACCAATGCCATTATTCTGAAAGGCACCACAGTGCTCACCTATAAGCCCCGCTTTGTTGATCGCCCCTTTTCAGGAAGTTTGTTTGGCATCGAGGTAAGAAGTCTGCATGCTGACCACACTACTGCTAGTTGGGTTTCACAGAGAAACATCTGGAAAAGCATTTGCCTCCCGAATGCTTATTTTTCCAGTACCAAGAATGGAACTGAGGGCCTTGTGAATGCTTAGAAAAGCTACAGCCCCACCCTGTCATTTCCATGTCACACTGTTGGCTAGGCCCAACCTCCAGAGCTTCTGAGTCAGTAGGACTGGGAAAAGAACCAAAACTCTGTCTTTATAAGTATGTGTGTATGTAATTTAATATATATATATTATATGGTTATAAAAACATATAGTGTGTAATTTATGTATATGCAATTATAAAAATTATATATAATATGTTGTATGTATTTGTAATTTAGATGTGGATATATAGTGTATGTAATTTATAAATGTGTATATATATAAAATGCAGTATAATTTATATATACAAATATATAGCACATTTATATGATTTAAATAGATACATAGTATGTATAATATATATGATATTGTATATATAGTGTATATATAATATATATAGTATATGTGTAGTTTATATTTAGATACATAGTGTATATTATTTATATGTGTGCATGTATATAGTATATTGATATGCATATATAGTATGTATATAATTTATATGTATTATACACATATATGGTATATCTATATAATTTACAGATAATTTGATTATATAGTGTGTATAATGGAGTGTGTGTGTGTGCTTGTACGTATTGCTTTGGATTGAACCCAAGGCCTTGTGCATGCTAGGCAAGAACTCTATCAACTGAGGTAGGCTATATTCCCTGCTCGGCTCAGTCCTTTTCTGTTTTGATTGTCTCAGTTGCCTAGGCTAGCCTCGAACTTTTGATTCTTCTGCTTTAATCTCCAGTAGCTGGGATTGCAGAGCTATGGCATCATATCCATCATGGCCTCCCGAGCTCTTAGGGAAACATTGTTCAGTAAACATTGCTTTTCCTTTGGTTAGCTTACTTTCTCTCTTGTGTTCCATCTTCCAGTGTGAGGCTGTGAACACACAAGGACTTTTTCTTAAATACCCTACTTTCCTCAGGACATTAGTCAGGGAGACCCTCTTAGTTCCCATTCCCCTCAAAACCTGTCGGGAGGTCTGCTTCTGTGTGCATTATCTCTCCCCAGTCAGGATTTGTGCAGCATTTCTTACCAGTACTGAAAAACATGCACCGCAGGACCTCTTATATGCCAAGTTAACTTCTTACACTATAAAATCCCCCATCACCTCTTAAAGAGGATTTAGAAGTAAGATTTAGTTGAGGATTTAGAAGTAAGTTTTAGTTGAGGATTGATTAATGGATCACCAGGTACAATTGGGTTTTGTGTAGTCCCTGAAGGAAAAAGGAAAATGAATATTTTTCCTCTAAAGTCTTAGAAAAAACTCCATGGCAGGTTTGCATTGAGGAAGTGGTCCTGCTTGCCTTGAATCCTCTACCCTTCCACTGAGTATTGTCCTATGAACAGCCAGAGCCCTGGGGTAAGGGAGGGCTGCTTGGGAAAGGTGATGAGGATTTTATGTGGTAACCATCTTTTCAGGAATATTTGATCTGTAGTGCTGCTCTGGAGATTCATGTATGACCTAAAGGATCATCTCTCTGATGTTGGTGTGGTCATTATGATGGAGGTAATTTGTACCTTTGTCACCTGGATATGTCATGCAATATTAAGACAACAGGAGACAAGGCAGAAGCCATCTCTATGGGATGCTCTTAACTCATGGATCTCAGTGACTGTTCCTGTCACTTTCAACTCAGAGATCTCAGTGGGATGCTCAAGCCTTCTGCCCCTTCTATGGTACTTTGTGTTGCTCCCTTTGCTGTTACACATTTTCACTGTAAGCCGTATATGTTCCTCCTTTTGGATTCAGCTATAGCTGAATAAAGTGTGTGTGTGTGTGTGTGTGTGTGTGTGTGTGTGTGTGTGTGTGTGTGTGTGT
>CAJQZJ010032232.1:8628364-8649819 GCA_907164525.1 Lophiomys imhausi
ACACACACACACACACACACACACACACACACACACACACACACACACAGTTTGCTTTCTTTCTGAAGTTCTAGAGATTAAGCCTAGGTAGGGCCTTGTACATGCTAGGCAAATGCTCTACCACTGAGCAATGCCCCTGGCCCTCATTGCATTTTTTATGTATCAATCGATTTCTTAGAAGTCTCCTTCTTAACTGTGTGTGCTCTTCTCACTCCATGGTTTCTATCATTTGAGCTCAGTCTTGGTCTGAAAAAATTAAACTGAAAATCCTCCAAATAATTTTTATGAGTTTTAACTCTCATGCCATTCTGAGCAGTATGGTGAGATGGCTGTCTGTCCTGCCTGGGACTAACATATCCATACCATATGTGCTACTTGCTCAGCATTTACACCTGTCACAGTGAGGCACTGCTTACGTTTGTGTAAGCCTTCTATAATTTAACGAAGGGCCCGAAGCAGAGGAGCAGTGCCCTGGGATTCAGAGATGCCCAAGAGAAGCTGCAAAGTGCTTCCTTTAAGGGCAAGTGAAAGTTTTTAGCAAGGAAAGAAATATCCAGAAAAGTCCTGTACTGAGGCTGCTAAGATCTATAGTCAGAACAGTCCTTCTACCTATAAATTTTGAAGGAGAAATTATGCTAGTTTTGCCAAGAGCTTCAGCCACAGTAAGTACCCGTGACTGGGAGAGGTACTTAGTTACAGGACTTGGTGCTCTGTACCTGCAACATTCCTGTGGCCTCGGAATCTCATGCATAAGTGGGTGGGGACTGGGATATTGCAAACTGGATTTGTGATTTTGTGTATCTGTGTGGAATCTCTAATCCACATGTTAAAGGAGTCATGTGACACTTGTCCTCCTGAGTCTGAGCTACTTCATTTCATATGATGGTCCCCAGTTGTGTCACTTTCCCTCAAGCCACTCATTTCACTCTGCTCTATGGCTGAATCGCTGTGCACGTGAGCGAGCCACATTTCCTCTTCCCACTCACGCTGATGCGCCCCTAGGCTGACTCAGTACCTTGTGCTGTGATAAATGAAGCTATGCACACATCCATGGTGTCTTCACAGCTCTTTATGGTAGAGAACACTTTCTTTTCTAGAATGCTATGCCCAGGCTACACACCAGCCAGTTTTGTGTGCAATGAGCATCACCCAAAGGATCTTTTTTTTTACCCCTGAAAACAGTGAAGGTGGGCTGGCTGTCAAATGGTCCCTCAGTTTTATTTCCACCCAGGCATTGTTGCTCTTGATTTAACTTCATACCTCATCATGTCTAATTGCCCTTTGGTTTTTGTTCTTTCTTTAACCATTCAAACGTATTTTCTCCCATGTTGTAAGAACCTTTCAGGTTTCTTTGTTATTGAACTAAAACCGCTTACTCTCATTACCCAACAAGGTGAAAACAGCAGCTGTTTAGAAGCAGGATCGTCCCGGGCTCTGCTCTGAGAACCTCTTTCTGCTGTTTCTCCAAGTGCTGCAGGCCACGGAGAGATCAGACAGCTTGTCCGATATTCCGCAGCTGGATAGTGCAGAACCAGTTTACAGCCAGGTCACCTTGCTTCAGAGCCCAGGCCCCCAAGCAGGCAAATTGTCCCACATTCTGAGTTCTGAGTGTTGGGAAACATTGCTTTCTCCCCTTCTTCCCTCCCTTCTTTTATTCCTCCTTTATCTCTGCCCCTTTCTTCTTTTTCTCTTCTTTCTTTTCTTGGGGGCGAGAGAGTGTTAACACTCTGGTTGTTATTTAGGCAGGTGGTATTAACAGTTCTCTCTCACACACACACAAATACATGGATGAGTGTGTCTCACTCATTTTGTTCTGGGCTCTCAGACTTTGTGATTAAGAAGACAAACTATATACAAAGTAAGACATTTGAGGACAGTTAACATCAGTATGTGCAGAGCTAGAGTGGAGATGAAGCTTGCATATCAAGTGGCCTTGAGACTCAGGGCATCTCCAGCCCTGCCCCCTCCCCTGCCGCTCACCTTCCTCCCTTCCTTCCTTCCTTCCTTCCTTCCTTCCTTCCTTCCTTCCTTCCTTCCTTCCTCCCTCCCTCCCTCCCTCCCTCCCTTCTTCCTTCCTTCTTTCCTTCCCTTTCTTTTTTTTGAGACAGGGTTTCTTTGTGTATCCCTGGTTGTCCTGGAACTCTTTGTGTACAGGCTGGCCTTGAACTCACAGAGATCCACCTGCCTCTGTCTCTTGAGTGCCAGGATAAAAGGCGTGCACTGTCACGTCCTGCTGCCCCTTACCTTTCTATTCGCAGATGGCACAGGAGGGGGCCTTGGGAGTCAGAGCAGGGAACTTGAGTAGAAGGTGTATAGCAACCAGGTCTTACTCTGTTCACCTAAGAACAGAGTTCCTGTTATGCTTGCCCCTCCCCACAACCTTACCCCAGCCTAAGGATCCTTCTGGATCACAGCTCTCTTGGGCTGCTTGAAGATTCCTGTAAAACGTTGGGAAGTTGTAGAACTACTCACTTTCTGATTTTCTTGAAGGCCAGCTGAAGAAGGCAGCAAGTTGGCTGTTTAAGAATGCGGAGCCCCTGAAGTCCCTGTCCCTGACCTCCAGCAGCAGAGACATTCCGGGGCCCATGCCAGCACCACGCATCTCTGGAGTGGAGGTCAAGGCTGAGAGCGTGTGCATCTGCTTCATTGATGACTGCATGGACTGTGACGTGCCCCTAGCCGAGCTTACCTTCTCCCGTGAGTGTGCCTGGTTTGTGAGCTCCTCCAGTAGACTCCTGCTGGTCGGTTCTCAGGGCCTGCCTTGTAAGTTTTTTATGTATTCTTGTTCCCCTCTACTTTATAGTGCAGATCAAGCTTAATAGTTTAACATGTTTTTCAGATTTTTTTGTTTGTTTTTTTGAGATAGGTTTTCTCCGTGTAGCCTGGCCATCCTGGAACTCACTCTGTAGAGACCAGGCTAGCCTTGGACTCAGAGATCCGCCTGCCTCTGCCTCCAGAGTACTAGGATTAAAGGCATGTGCCAGGTTTTTTCTTAAACAAAGCAGAGTTGAGGCTTAGGAAAGATATTTTAGTATAGACTTAAGCAGGAGGGTTATTTTATTTCTTATGTGTATGGGTGTTTGGCCTGTAAGTATGTGTAGGCATCACTGCATGCCTGGTACCTATGGAGGCCAGAAAAAGTCATCATATCTCTCAGAATTGGAGTTACAGATGATTGTGAGCTGCATGTGGCTGCTGGGAATTGAACCCAGTTTCTCTAGAAGAGCAGCCTTAACTTCTCCATCTCTGGAGAGATGGAGCCATCTCTCCAGCACAAGATAATAATATTTGAATGTAGTGGTTATAAACCATGAAAATTAGTATACAAACTTTCATGGTGGACAGAATACTACAGTTATATTTGCTGTCCTTTGAGGGTGTCAGACAGCTGCAGCTGTTGTCTGACAGGCATTTTGTCTGGGGAGGCCAGCTTTGCTCCTGCCTCTTTAGTGAGGTTTGTTTCTGTTGCAGGTTTGAATTTTCTTCAGCACATAAGAACTAGCCCTGAGGGCTACGCTCACTTCACCCTTTCTGGAGATTATTATAACCGTGCTCTGTCAGGTCAGTATAAAGCATATATTATTGTAGAATTGAAATAATATCATTGGTGGGATGAGACTGAGAAACAACAAACAACACACAAGCACAGGTCTCCTGCTTTTTAAAAGTGTGCTTTTGGGGCTGGAGAGATGGCTCAGTGGTTAAGAGCACAGGCTGCTGTAGAGATAATTAATTAAATTGTTTACCTAGTATTTATATTATATTTAATTGGTCGGCAGTGTTAATACTTAACCCGCCATTATAAATGAGTACACAGACACCACATGGATTTTAACAAGACTTGGCCTGAATTGTGCAGTCCTAGCCCATCTAAGCTAGCTCATAATTCTATTTCCTAAATACGACCCCATATATACATATATCCCTTTGGACTGCTATTCTCTACTCTATGCCTGATGTTCTAGGCCACGTGGAATGATCTTTAATCTACCCCATGATGTGTCTCCTCCTTGCTTCTTGTTCCCATCAATCTCTCTGCTTCTGAAGCCCGTGCACCTAAGTCCTGCCTATCTCTGTCTTTGCCCAGTCTCAGGCTTCAGCATTTATTTAACCAATCAGAGACAATGTAAGTAACAGACAGCAAGCAGGACCAATTAATTAACATTTAGAATGCTTAACACCACCCCATCGGGCTGCTCTTTCAAAGGACCGAGGTTCAAATCCCAGCACCCACATGGCAGTTGGAAAGTGTCTGTAATTGCCTTTAATACCAGCACTCAGGAGGCAGAGGCAAGCAGATCTCTGTCAGTTCAAGGCCAGCCTGGACTATAGAATGACTTCCAAGATAGCCAGCGCTACACAGAGAAACCTTGTCTCATCCCCTACACACACACACACACACACACACACACCCCAAAAGTGTGTTTTTGATATTTTGTGACTATACTTACAAGTGTTTCAAAAGTTAGCAAACTGGTCTTAAAGAGTTCAGCATCTTAGATTTTGTTTGTGTATTTGTTTTGAGACAAGATTTCTGGCTAGTCTGTGTCTTCCTGAGTTAAGGCTGGCCTAGAACTCATGGAAGTCCTCCTGCCTCTACCTCCTGAGTGCTGAAATTATAGACATGCACCAATATTTGGCTCAAAATATAACTTTTTATACTCAACAGTCAGGTAGAAGTGGAGTGTGACACTAGTACATACTGGGGTGCAAATGAAGCACACTTTCTGTTAGTAAAATTGTAATTCATGTAGTTTTGACCTAGGGAAGTTGAACACAAACATATTAACAGCTGATCTGCATGCCCCTTTCCAGGTCTGTGCACTAACAGACATGAACGGAGCTGCTCATAGTAATATTCTTCCTAGTAGCCATGAAACTCGAGTTCAGTGAGCGTCTTTGGGAAGTAAGATGGGCAAATTAGGAGTTCACTGGTGGATTGCTACTCATTGGTAAAAAACACCATGTCAGTCGGCTTGCTCAACACATGGCAAAAATGTGCTCAAACATGTTTTAGGAGAAGAGAAATCTTGAAAAGAATACATATAACACCAGGCAAGAAGGCTGTGGCCTCGAAAGCTGCAGGCCATAAGATGACAGTGCTTCTTGCTAAAGGTCAGAAGGGTCAGAGGACCCCAGCCCTGAAAGCACCTGTTCCAAAGGCAGCTGGCAAGAAAGCGTGAGGCTACACAAGGAATAAAAGTTCTTTTTGACATGTTGGCAAAAAAAAAAAAAAGACTACATATGGGGTTCCATTTATAATTCCATCTATTCATAGACAAGTCAAACCAACCTGTTCTCAAGAAGTGAAAAATCCAAAAGCATAAGACAGACAAGGAAGCAGAGAACAGCCAAGCAGATGGCTGCAGAAGAGTGGTGGGACAGGGAGGAGGTGGTTAGCACTCTGATGTCACAGGGACTTGGTGTCTCCTCCTCCCTCCCCCATATCTCTCTCTGTCTCTCTCTTTCTCTTCTTTCTTTTCTTTTCTTTTTTTTTGAGACAGGGTCTCTCTTTGTAGCCCCTGCTGTCATGGAACTCCCTATGTTCACTAGGCTGGGCTTGAATTAAAGATGTATGCCACCATGCCTGGCCTGATTTCTATTTAAGTTGAACAACTACATGAGTGCCTGTGGTAGTATTTCCTTTAATTTGCATATATATCTTGTTTAAACTTCTTTTGTACATGTTACATGTTTTAGGATGAAAAAAAAAACCCAAAAACCTGAGAAAAAAGTTAGAAAAAGTTAGGCTAATGAGCTTCCAAATGAGACCTTGATCCAGCCGGTGGACTGCTCTGTGAGCAGGATGGATGGAGGCGCTCTTAGCTAAAGTCACTATTTTTGTTCTAACCTAAGTCTTCAGCTCCTTCTCCTTTTCCTTTTCCTGTCTCTATTAAAGAAGAGGTGTCCTAACTTTAATGAAAGCGAGCGTGGGTTCTCCCTGCCATGCTTCCTGCTACCTCGAGAAGAATATGGTGGGGAGTGTCCACGCTCTTCCAGGATGTTCTCTGGACAGCGGTAGGATGGATGACCTGCAGCAAAAGGTGGTGCTTTCATTGAGACTGAATTGGAGCCATTAAGCTGTAGTCTGTCCTTGCTAAGCACTCATGCACAACACTCTCCTCTAAACCCTTGGTGTCTGCTGAGCAGATGTTTTATTTCCTGCATCCTTTTAGGCTGGGAGCCATTTATTGAGCCATGGCCGTGCTCTGTATCCTGGCAACAGCAGGCAGCTAGTCGTCTCCATCCTCCTCGACTGAAGCTGGAGGCCAAGGCCAAACCACGCCTGGATATCAACATCACTTCTGTGCTGATTGGTGAGTGGAAAGCTGCCTGTTGTAGGCTAGCATCTTTTCTGCAGACAAGGATGCCAGGTGGGCAAATGCTTAGCCCTGTGCCTGGTATCATTAAGTCATCATGGCTGCTTTCCTACTGAACGCTAGTGTTGGGGCCCCATGCTAATGCTCTCAGTGGCCAAGCAGGAGCTGAGGCTTCTTGGGGACCCCAGAGGGTCCTGGTGAACTTTCTCCTAAATGATTGTCAATGGGGTTCACTAAATATCCTAAATGTGAGGTTAGATTCACTTCTGTTAGTCACAGAGGAATTTTTGTTTGTTTTTGTGATATAGCCTAGGCTAGTCTCAAATTCACACTTCTCCTGCCTCAGCCTTCCAAATGGCTGGAATTACAGACGCGCACTAGAGCCCAGCTACAGAGTGGTTCTTTAAGGTGTGACTTGAACAATATGAGTTAGTTTCCTGTCTGTTCCCTGTCAATTGTCACACCTACCTAACTCTGAAAATGACTTGCTTAAAGAATTACCAAGCCAATGGCATGTGTTCTCAAAGTTTGGTTCTCTTTGGTGGTCCTGAAATATCCATTTCTTGATTCTGGACTTCTTTGTTGTGTCCCTTCTGCGGAATGTGCCCTGGAGATACAGCATCACAGTCAGCATTCTCCAGTGTGCCACATACTTAGTGTCTGAGAGTCTTTGCACCTGCTAGTCCTTTTTTCTAGAATGTCACTCTGCCCACAGTCTCATTAAGTCTCTGTTTACTTTTCAAGAACCAAAACAGAAACCTCTACCTCTCTGAAGATTTCCCTGGACTTTGGTATACACCTCACCACCACCCACTTTCGCCAAAGTAGAGTAAATCTGCCTTTCCTGCCCCACAGCATTGTATTTCTGCCTTTGCTTTAGCCCTTCGCGTCATGGGAGGCTTCATGGAGGTAGTTCTTCTGATTGCTTTAATCTCTTCCATGTGGAATTGCTTCTCTAGGGTCCAGTCTTTTCAGCTTCTCAACCAGGCCCAGCATGTAGGGAGGTGCTCAGTAAAAGCTTGTTTTGTTGAATTGAAATTATTTGATATGAACCTTTAACATTTTCCCATCTCCCTTCTTAATGTCTTTATGGAATTCTCTCTAGATCAGTATGTAAGTACCAAGGAATCCTGGTTGGCAGATTACTGTAAAGAAGACAAGGAAACAGAGTCAGCCAAGTCAGAAGAGTGGATGGGCTCCTCTGTGGATCCGCCAAGCTTCGGACAAAGTAAGACGCATATGTGCACATGTCTGCCTTGCCAGTGTTAATCCACAGAGCAGTGCTTCGCTGGGACTCAGATACAATGCTCATTCTCTGTGGAGAACTGTATAGGAAGCTCTGAGTGGCCTCTGTTGATCGTTTTAGTTTTTGTAAAAGACAGGTTTCTGGCACAAACTACTGAACTGTTAATGCAGGCTCTGATTCCATCGACGTGGGGGAGAAGGGACCTGCAAAACGTTACTCTTGATTTCCAGTGGACGCTGAAGATGAGCTGCTTGCTGCACCTGAGAGCGCGTCAGGACATGCTGGTTGCTTCATTTTTACTTGGGTGAAAACAACTGGTTTTTCAATCGACAGGATTTTTTAAAACTGGGTTATAAAAACATCTAAAGCTAGTGCTAGAGGGTTTGTATGTATTCTTGGAAAGAGGGAGGGCAAGATCCCAAGTGGAAGATTTTTAAGAGGGGAGCTGTATTGTTCATAGAGCATAAAGGAATTGAATATCGGCCTCTTGAGGAAGGAGTCAGTGTGTTCTCTGTTGCTGATGTTTTCTGTCCTGATGAATGTCTCAGCATGCAGCTCTGTTTGCCTCAGAGCTGGGGAGATGGTGACAGACACCACGGGGTCCTGGTGGTTCCACAAACCATTGTCATCCAAATTCAGCTCAGGCTCAACTCTTTCAGTCTGGTTTCTTTGGGGAGTCTTGGCAGGACTTCACATAGCTCATGAATACTTAAATATTCCATCTGGTCTGCAAGCAGTCCCAGGAAGATGTGCTTTCTTAGCGTAGGAAGCATTTGTGCTGGTTTGCCCCTGCCCAGGGTGTGTGAGCAGACTGCCTCCTGCTTCTAGAAGGAAAGACAAAGACCTTCGCTGCCCTTGTTCTCTGTTCTCAGGCCATTCTGCTTCTGAGTCCAAGGAGCCAGAGCTTTCTCATGGCTCCAGCTCCAGCTCCCTTAACCCTCCTAATTTGTGTGACAAAAAGAAACCTCACCTGTCCAGAACACTCTTAAGTAATCTTTGTAGAATGTTCAAGAGCATGCAGTTCTGAAGATAAGCTATCTCCTGTACGGGGAACCTTAGATCCAGTTGGTGCCAGCTGTAGGAAGGCCTGATGCACCGGAGGCCCCCCTCTCCTTTTCTTACACTTTTCCCTCTCTCTGTTGTTAATAAATCACCCTATCAATAATATTAAAGCTTGATTTTTATTTATCTAGATTTTTATGGTTAGTGAGGCTGATGTGATAACACTGTTTTAACCACCTGAAACTGATATGCCTAAATAGCAAATGTCTTTTTATTGGGAATTCCTGATAACCTTCTAAAGCGCCCCCCACAGTATGTGTAGTAGCATTGACTTCTCAGGTTAGTAGCTTTCAACGATTTTGAACAGATTCCCAATTTTCAGATCTTATTTGAGAATTTTTAGCCATATTTCCCCTGGGTTTTTACTGAGGCCTGCCGTAAACCAATTCCTGGAGTAGTCCTTACTTTGCAATTCAGCCTGAGAAACTGTGGACTCGCTGCTGTCTCACTGTATCCTTAGCAGGGAAGAGAGCACAGTTGTTTTCGTGGTGCCTGGGCTGATTCTGCAGGCAAACCTCCGTGCCATGACTCCCTTGATCATTCTAGTGTTTTTATGATGCTTGTGTAGGGTTTAGAATTTAGCACTGTGAGATTAAAGCCTTGAGAGGATTGTTGAGATCTGGAGGCCAGGCTGACTCTTGCCCTGAGTATTTGAGGTACCTAATGATCAACATTCTGTCACTCCTACATTTTTCCAACTGGAGTAGTGTATCTCCCCTAAAATCCATACTGATTCGTTTCTATGACTTCTCTGGGCTAATCCAAAGCATGCTTTAAATTCAAACTCCCCCGAAGGGGCTTGTTGTTTTCTTCAAGGGGATATTCAACACATCCATTGTCGCCTAATTAGAAAAAGAGCTGCACCATCAAAGCAATGCAGAAAAATGCTGGCTTTGCCAAGCACATTCTAGGTTCTTAGCAGTCAGGAAGGACCCTCCCACCATTGCACAAGGCATGCCGTTTGTAATTTCCTCTACTTGTGCTTGTTGGAGGTGAGTCTTGCTCACCTCACCTGTTCTTACCTTCTAACTTTGTGTCTCCTGTCTACCAGGCCTCCCTCTTGTCTACCTTAGAACTAGGAGTACAGCCAGTCTGACTAACCTAGAGCACCAGATCTATGCTCGAGGTACAGTACAGCCGGAGGGCTTGCATGATTTTCCTGTTTCCAGAGCTGCTTTATGCATCAATCTGTACATTAACTTTATATATATACATACATACATATGTATATATAAAATGTGTGTGTGATGTTAATCTGAGCCGAATGGGGGTGTATTCAGCTGTAAGTACTTGCTTCAGTAACCCGAAAGAATGTCCCCAGTGGATGAGCAGAGCAGCACCTCATCATGGCAGTGGCAGCAAACGTGACTATTTCCTCACCATCTCCCCTAACTTCCTGTGAAAGTCGAATCAGCTGTCCAGTGCACAGTACAGAAAAGCCAAAGGCATGGAGGCCTCTAACATGGAAAAGGAAGGAGATAGAGGAGCTCCGTCCTTCAGCAAGCCATGCCGCATGGCTTTGCCGACAGAGTTCTCAGTGAGCATTTATTCTCACAGACATGCGAGGGGCTCTGGGAAATAGGAGCTGTAATTGTTAGTCATAGAGCCAAGAAAGTTTTCCAATAAATTGCTTGGATACACACTTTAGTTTCTTTACATAGGAACTTATGTATTTAGAAGACAGAAAAGAAAATGGTCCTGGAGAATTGGTTGGTAGGTGACAGCAGGAAGAAACACCTCATGCTGGACCACCAAGGTTCATTTTTTCCCTCGTCTTAATCCAGCTGGTTATGTTTGTGACTAATTCCAGATCATGGGTCTTATTATATACTGTTTTAAAAGGCATTTGAGTTTGGTGGTCAACGTCTGTAATCCCAGCACTTGAGAAGGTGAGGCAGGACGGAGGATCATAAATTCTAGGCTAGCCATTGCTACATAGCAAGACCCCGTCAAAAGAAAATGAAAGATAAACCATAAAGCATTTGAGCCTCTTTTACTGGGAATACTGAACAGGGTTGTTAATACGGAAGGGTCACTGTATATTTTGTTTTTAGAAGACTCAACTGGGATACGTCTTTGAGAGAGGCCTCCTATCTTTATTTATTATGAAGTCGCACTGCTGAACTCTCCAGTGTGACTTCCTCATTAGGCAAAGCTGAGCATTACTCCCCTGTAACCAGTTGATAGACTCTGGTGGGCAGCATAGGAATTTGCTTTCACTTCTGTGACTAGCTAGCATCAGATTTGGGGCTTTGATGTCTTTATTACGATCCACAAATCAGATCTTTTGTGATAGCCTGAACTGCTATGTAGCATAAAACTCCCACTCCTTAGAATGGCCAGTTACTCTGGGAAAGACACGCAAAGGGGTAGGAATTTCCTCAGCTGGCCTCATTTGATGTTGAGCTTGGTCCCTGAAGAAATCGGATTTGCTCACTGGAGGCGGATCTTTGAGGTTATCAGGAAATCATGTTCTCTGTGATCGATTTGAGAGTTTTCTCTCTGGCATGGTGCCAGAGGTAAGGACATGGATGGCTGAATGCTGATGCCGAGCCGGGATCTGTGTGTTCTCTGCCATGTGTCAGGATTGATCAGCACAGGAAATTTGGGTCCTGTGCACTGTGCCTTCCATGGTGTCTGGTCCCACAGCAGTAGACACCTGCATCTCTTTGTATGTATTTCTAGCACTTGAGAGTCTGTATTTCAGAGTGGTCGGAGCCACCTGCCACCTGGTTTTTCAAAGCGTGACTTGCAGATGGAAATTGTTGGTCTGGTCACAGTGGGATGGGAAAGTACATCTGTTCTTTTCTTCCTGGCCCTTGTCTACTACTGCAGTGAAGGCGCTCCTTGCTCTTAGGGAGGGAGGCTCCTCCCAGATCACATGAGCACTGTTTACCCTTTGGAAAGCTCTTGCCAAAGCCTCACAGCTTCATCTTTTACTTGGGGGAATGAGGCCAAATGAGGCCACTGGGATGGAACTGGGCACAGTCATAGGCAGGCATCTTAGCAGAATCCCCACACATTATGGGACCAGACCACACTCTAGCTGAGAGGAACTCAATCTTCGTAATGTTGAGACCCTTTAATACAGTTCCTTATGTTGTGGTGATCCCCAACCATAAAATTATTTCATTGCTACTTCATAACTGTAATTTTGCTACTGTTATGAATTGTAATGTAAATATCTGATATGCTGGATATCTCATATTTGACCCCCAAAAGAGTCGTGACCCACAGGTTGAGAACCACTCCTCTAGACTGTTCCTGTCCTCAGCAGATGGCTGTTACATAGGCTCTGCTGGGTAATTGCTGTCCAGAACTTGTCTTAACTTGAAGTTGCCAGTTTGGCAGTCACCTTGTTCTTCCCATTCAGAAAGTTGTCAAACTACAAACACCAGGGAAAGTGACTACTTCTTAAAAAGCTGATGATGATCATGGCTGGACAGGCTGTGGTTCGTCTTCTGGTCTTGCCTGTGCAGGCATGTGGCCCTAGGAAATGAAACACCTCACTGGTGTTCTCCACTGCCAGCATCTGCTGTCCCTTGAGATGTGCGGTCGTGCTACCCTTCCTCTCCCCACCCATTGATGTTGAGGTTTGTTTCAGGTTGTGTCTGTGCTTTCAGGATAAACACAGAAAGTGACAACTGAGCCCTGGGGCCTGCTGTCCCATCAGTGTTCATGTACTATGAGCTCCTCAGCCAGGTGCTTTCTACCCTGAATTGTCACTGCTTGCTGGTTCCTGCTACCACTTCTCTCTTACTTTGATGGCTCCTGGAGGTGACAGGGCCGTGGTCAGAGTGGGCTGCAGAAGGGGTCTGAGGACACTGAAGTGCCCCGTGACAGTGGTTAGTGTTGGCAGGCACTTCACCTCCCTAAAATTGTCACCTCGTTTTCTGGTAGCTGCTGTGCCTCTGCGGACTCCCAAGCAGAGGCTGTTTGGAAAACAGCTGTGTGGAATGGTGCCTTTGTAGTAACTGGAGTGGGGGTTACCTGTGTTCAAATCAAACTGCTGGAGAGACAGCCCTGCTGCTCACGTGCCCTCTGTGCAAGCACGCGGGCCCGAGTTTGATCCCAGGCACCATGTGGAAAAGCTGGGCGTGGTGGCATGTGTCTGTGAGCCTAGTGCCAGTATGCGGCGGTGACAGGGACAAGCAAATCTCTGAGTTTGCTAGCCAGGTGGTGAGCTCCAGATTCATGGGACACCCTGTTCAAAATATGTAAATAAAACGATGTCAAAAAGATAGAGGAAGACAATGGCAGCTCTAATTTCTGCAAACTTGCCTGCACATACATGCACACACACACAGTACCCACTAAAAATAAGACCTAGTGAAAATTTCATTTAAATGCTTTCGGATAGCATGACCTCAATTCCCCAGTGAGAACGAGAGGAAAAAAAGCATTAAAAGAGAATATAGGATTTTAATTTTTTACTAATGTAACCCTATGGCCCAAGTGGGGCTTACACCCTGGTTAGTACTGAGAACACATTGCCTATGCCAATCTTTTTCTTGATTTTAACCAGGTTAGGTCCTGATGCCTTGTTCTGAGCAATAAGGCCCATGAAAGTTATGGGGACTGTGTGTGTGCCTTTGTGTGTGTGCGAGAGAGAGAGAGAGAGAGAGAGAGAGAGAGAGAGAGAGAGAGAGAATGAGAGAGAGGTCACAGAGAAACCAGCAGATCCATGAAGCATCTGTTTGACATGTCAGCAAGCCTGCAGTTCATTTTTTCTTGCCTCTGTCTTTACACAGGAGACAGCCATGGGTGCTGTCTCCAGGTATAGGAGGGTTTCTGCCACGCAGAGTGGATATTAATACTCTTTTGTTTGTTTGTTTGTTTATTTGTCACAGCAGAGGTAAAAACCCCTAAGCGCCGGCAGCCATTTGTCCCGTTTGCTCTGCGGAACCACACGGGATGCACGCTGTGGTTTGCCACCCTAACCACCACACCCACCAGGTAAGGTGTTTTCTTTCATCTGTCTCTGGAGCCGCTTAAACCATGGAGTAGCCTGGGACAGCAAGGTGACCCCTGCTCAGGGCCCTGGACTTGTAATTGAGTCAGTAACTCGTGTTCTGAGATTGATGGTGGAAGTTCCGATTCTGCAGAGGACCGCTGAGAAGTGGGTCCTGAGGGTGCAGTAGTGGAGCTGTGCTCATATTGACCTGGTATGTATTATGTTCCTGGTCAGAGCGTGAGAGAAAAGTCATTCCAGGTCTCCTTAGGCTCCACACTCTTTAACGAAGATTGTCACAAAACTAAATATTTTGCATTTTCCTTTTGAGCCTGCTTTGGAAATGCCCCCCACTCCCACTCCTCAACACTTATTTTTGTCTCTAAAACACACTTTGGCCCAGATATCATTGGATGGAGTTGGGAGGGCCGTGGGAAGTTGCCTAAACTAAATGCAAACCTTGACTGACAACTTTGCCTGCTTAGATGTTGGCTCAATGTTCTAGATACACCTGGGGGGGGGGGGTCAGCTTCATGAAAGGCAGAGCTGAGTAACTGTAAGCTGATTTGAAACTACATCCTCAGCCGGGCGGTGGTGGCGCACGCCTTTAATCCCAGCACTTGGGAGGCAGAGGCAGGCGGATCTTTGTGAGTTCGAGGCCAGCCTGGTCTACAAAGCGAGTCCAGGACAGCCAGAGATATTCAGAGAAACCCTGTCTCGAAAAACCAAAAAAAAAAAAAAAAAAAGAAACTACATCCTCCTGCTTCCTCTAGTCATGAGGGTACCACAGCCAAGACTTAGCTGTTTACCAGTTCATGTCTGTTAAACTCTTTCTGGTCACTAGAATGCTCCCTTAGAAAGTCCTGCCTTGGTTTACATGATCCAGACTTACTGCTAGAGTGGGTGACTAGGTACTGACAGCTTTCAGGGCTCTCTTTCTCTTTTTTTCTTTTTGATGCATGTGTGTGAGGGTGTATGAATGTGACTGTGGGTCAATGTATGTGTGTATGTGTTCATACATGTGTGTGAGAGTATGTAAATGTGGCTGTGGGTGAATGTGTCTGTGTGCTACTGCATGTGTTTGAAATTGCATGAATGTGGCTGTGAGTGAATGTGTGTGCATACTCACACATGTATAAGAGTATGTGAATGTAGCTGTTGATAAATGTGTGTGTGTGTGCTCATGCATGTGTGTGAGTGTGTATACAGAGGACAGAGAATAATCTTGGATGTCATCCTCAGGAATATTGTTAATCTCCTTTGACAAAGGATCTCTCATTAGTTCAGAGCTTATTGATTAGGCCCAGCGGGCCTGCCACTCAGCTCCAAGGATCCTGTCTTCCTCTCCTCAGTGCTAGGAGGAGAGGAAGACACACACTAACACACCCAACATTCTTTTTTTAAATTTAATTAATTAAATTGTTTTAATGTATGTATATTGGTATTTTGCCTATGTGTATGTCTACGTGAGAGTCTAAGAGTTTGGTGTTAGAGACAGTTGTGAGCTGCCATGAGGGTACTGGGATTTGAACCTGGGTCCTCTGGAAGAGCAGTCAGTGCTCTTAATTGCTGAGCCATCTCTCCAGCCCCACACCTAGCATTCTTACATGAGTTCTGGTGATCAAAAGAATTCCTTTGCTCATGCTTGTGAGGCAAGTGCTTTAACGCCTGGTGTGTAGGACCAGGAAGATGGCTTAGTCAGTAAAGTTCTAATGTGTAAGCACGAGGACAGGAGTGTGGATCCCCAGCACCCTTGTGAAGAGCTGGGATGATAGTGTGTGCCTATTGCCCCAGCACTAAGATGTAAAGACAGGCGGGTCCCTGCAGTGTGCTGGGCAGCCAGCTTACCCAGTTGATGTGCTCCAGGTTCAATAAGAGACCCTGCCTCAAGTAATAGGGTGGAGAATGAGTAAGAGAGACACTGGATGTTGGCCTCTGACCTCCACATGCACACATGTGCATGGTGTAACACACATACCCACATGTGCTCACACCACACACATATATACCCATACACCCCACCATACACATATTCGTGTGCGTACACACACACACACACACACACACACACACACACACACACACAAATGAAATCTCTTTAAATTAAAAAACATTATTTGAAACAGGGCTTCACTACGTAGCCCAGGCTGGCCTAGAACTTTCCATATAGCACCGACTAGCTTTACACTCATACACTCATACACTCATCCTGTTCCTCAGCTGAGACTAAGTATGTGCTACAGTGCCCACCATCACTTCAGTCTATTTCTAAACATTCAAAGAAGTTGTGACTGAGCCTGAAAGTAGCTGAAGTCACTGCTTTTCAGATCCTTTCTGGGTCACAAAAAACAACTAGGTTATGTCTTGCTGGTGTAGTCAGTCTGTACAGGAGGACTAGTCTCCTTGGTGGCTCAGAACTCCTGTAGAGACAGCAGGGAGAGCAAGGCAGAAGGGACAACCTGTCATCTGATTTGGTTCCAGGGCTGCACTGTCTCACAGTGGGAGTCCTGGGGTGGTTCCAGAAGGGAATGGAGCATTTCTGGATGATGCCCACAATGTCAGTGAGTGGCGAGAAGTCCTCACAGGTGAAGAGATTCCCTTTGAATTTGAAGCTAGAGGAAAATTAAGACACAGGTAAATATGGTTGTTTGTCTTCCATGAAAGACACGGCGTGGGAATAAATGTTTGTCTCTGGTGCTTTCTCTTTCACTTATTCGTGATTTGAATGTTTTATTGATCAAAGATACTTTGAAAGTCAGTTTCCTCTTAAAATACAGATTGTCATGATCTCTTGGAAAAACATTTCTTTCTAGTCCCATTTACTTGATGTGTGAGGAGGTAACTATTTCGAAGTCTGGGTAAAAGCTAGTAGTACATCCTAACACTTAGATCCATTGCATCCTGTCCAGGATTCCATTTGCGGGGATGTCCTGCTATTCTAGAGAGGTTCTAAACTGATGATTTCAATCTTAAAATACACTATGCTACAAAGTTTCTGTGAACAGATAGACTTAGGACACTGCTGGCTTGGTCACTCCTGAAGCAACAAGCCAAAGGACTTGACACAAATATAGAAGAAGGCTTTAAGTCCATTTCCTGAAAGATAATAGAATGTCCAACAAGGCTTTTATCTCACTTTTTGCAAGTTAAGTGTATCTAAATGGAAAGGCTGTCGTGGGTGTAAATAGGTGAAGACTTAGTGTTTGAGCCTCAGACTGATTTCAGGGCAAGTTGAAGTGGAAGAGATTGGCTTCAGACCTGAGCCTATATTTAAGCCTCACTTGAGCATAGTTCTTCCTCTTATTTTCCATCTGCATTCATGGGTTAGTCCTGACAGGCGAGGGTTTTGAATATGTAGGTCTGGGTCTCTGGGAGTTTTCTGGGGGTGGGGTGGAATCTCTATGCTGGACAAAATTCCAAGGTGTCCTGTCCTTCATGAGGCTCATGATGAAGGCTTTGAATAAGCCCTGCCTCTTGCCTCAGAGAGTGCTTGACCTCGGTGTCATTTCTGTCTTAGTTTCCATGTTCTATAACTCGCTGTACTGCTTGAACTCATCAAAATAAGTGCTTTTTTGGCATTTTCCCCTTGGCCCTCTGTACCCCATGCTGCCCTCTTCCCTTCCTGTCAGCCTCAAGTTCAATTCCCCATTTCAGCCTTCTGGCTTGAATTAGGCAAAATATAAAATAGAATTAAATGTGCAATTTCCTCCTGTTCCTTCTGTTCTGCCCACTGCCTTCTGCTCCAATTTCAGCTGAGCACTTGCACTCCAAGGGCTCTGTCTCCCAGGCCTGTCTGTGGTCGTGTAGGACCTGAGCCAAACAACTGGATGTGTTCCTGAGAGGAGCAGAATTTTCAACAAAGGAACCAAAAAAGAGAAAGCTTATGTATCCCCAAGAGCATGGTTACTTGATTCAAAGGCTAGTACACTTTGACCGTCCCACTAAACTGATTTCCACTGACATCATTACTTCATGAAGGTTAGGTAGGAGCTGCTGGGAGAGACCTGGCAAGCACACAGGATTTCATGGTGTGTATGAGAAGAGGGCAGATGCCCCTTGGTCCAAGCCCTTCATATCTCACCACTTGTTGCCAGCATAAAAGCCAGTTAAACCATCTTCTTGACTTCTCTCACTAGGTAGTGAATGCTGAGAAGGCTTAGCTGGCTGGCTTTTACACCATTATACGATAAATCAGGTTGGAGTCCCTGCTCCTTAATTTCCTTCCTTTTTGAGAGTGGACCCTTTCTGTTCTGCTCGACAGACATACCCACGACCTACACATCCATCAGCTGCAAGTCCGAGTGAATGGCTGGGAGCAAGTGAGTCCAGTGTCTGTGGACAAAGTCGGAACCTTCTTCCGATATGCAGCACCAGACAAGAATTCCTCTTCCTCTACGGTGAGTGGCTGTTGTGTGGCATCATGTCACACCCTGCCAGGCCAGGCTGACACAGAGAAGATTGTAGTAACCTTGCTCTGTTGAAGTGCTTTGTTCCCCTTTGTCTAAGAAGAAGACATCAGATTATTGGCTGAGACGTAGGTGTTAGGAATCAACACACAGATCAACCAGGTCATGGTTTGACGTCAGTAGAAGACAGGGTGGTAATTTGGCAGCAACATGTTGTCTTATGTAGGCAGATACCTTTCTTGGCTGCTCAGAGTCTGGGAAACTTGAGTACAGTCATCCCTCAATGTCTCTGAGGGATGGGTTTCAAAGTTTCACCTGTCCAGCCCCACACCCAAGTCTTAGGTGCTCAAGTCCATTATGGCATAGTGTTTGCACCCAGTTTGTGCATATCCTCCAGTAAACTTGAAATTATCTCTAACTACTTATGGTACTGAATATCGCAAGTGCTGTGGAAATGGTTGCTGCTACTGTATTGTTTAGGGGGCAGAGACAAGGAAAGAGTTGGTATCCCATCTTCCTGACCACACAGCACATGATCTGGGCTTGGCTGAGTCTGAGGGTGTGAGCCCTGTGTCTTTCTACAGAGGGTCAACAATCTTGACTGTTTTTGATGTAGTATTAGGCTTTATAATTTACATACACTTTTGTATTACATGGCTGTCCTGTGGTCCTTTTAGCTCTGTGTCTCCAAAGCCTGTGGAGCACAGAGATACAGAGATGACCATTGCTGTTTAATATCTGATCACGCATAAGGTCACATGCCTTTTACCTAGTTTTGCCCTGGCCTGTTGTCCTGGGGCTGCGGGGCAGTGTGGAAGGATGCAGGTAGCTTCCCTGGCTGCTGGGACAGGCAGAGGCCAGTGTCCTGGTGATGCAAGTGCCACAAATGCTCTTGTGCCATATTCATGTTTTGTCAGGCAGCTGACCTATTTATGGGCACCAGTGATGAGGCAGAAATTGCAGAAACACTGTAGCTTTCATCATGAGAGATGCTTTTGGACAAGGCCATTCCTCAGATGTTTATTTTCACTGTCTCTCTCTGGTACCCTACCTATCTTCAGTAGGAGAAAACAATCCCCCTTTTCTCTCACCAGATTATCTTTCTACCTAAATTCATGTCAGGCAATGAAAGGACCAACTCTTCCCATATGTAACTTCCCATTACATTGATGGGTCCTGGAGAAACCTCAGACCCATTAGATGATTGTAGACTGAATATTAGTTTCTCCCTATTTCTCAAAACATAGTATTAGTTTCACACACCACCCTTTCAAGGCAGTTACATTGTCGATGAATTTAGTTGCTACTGCTATTGTGGGCCTGTGCTGAAGCTCTGATTCTCTCATAGATTGGCAGCCCAAGCAGCAGAACAAACATCATCCATCCCCAGGTTTATGTGAGTATGACTTTTCTTTGTCATTACTGTGCTTACTGAGTGTGCACTGCGCTGAGGCTGTATATAGGTGTGTGTTCCTTGATGGTCAAAGGACTCTGTGGCCTGTGTGTGACTAACACTTATCTTACCCTTTTCTATTAGTGGTCCCCCTAAGTCTGTGGTAGGAGTTCATTAAAACCAATTGTGAGAAGGTTTTTGTTTAATCCCAGGTGGGCTGCTTAAGACACAGGTGTAAAGTATGAACGGTCTCGCGAGCTAGCAGGGGACCAGCAAACCAGGAGACACAGCAAGAGCAGCAAGCAGCACTCTGGGGGAGCACCAGAAACTGAGAGAGTAGCAACTGCTTTCTACCTTGTAGCCCTTTTTCTTTCTTGTAGAGCCTTTTCTCTTACTTCTCTGTAGAGCCTTTTCTTTTACTTCTTTGTAGAGCCTCTTTACTCTTCTTTATAAAGCCCATTCTCTTTTACTTCTTTGTGGAGCTCCTTCTCTCTTTTGTCTTTGTAGCTCCCCTCTCCTCAGGGCTCTGGCTTTTTTTCCTCTCTCCCAAGTCCTCAGAGTTAAACTTGCTCAGCTGGTTAAGCCATGACCCTGTTAGCTCATGAGACCGTTAATATTTCATACCTGTAGCAGTCCACCTGGGATTAAACAAAAACATTCTCACAATTGGTTTTAATAAATTCTTACCACATAAGTTAGTGCACATAGCTGAGGATTATGGTGCCTCCAGGGCCCCCTTTTCCTTCTCAACCGAACTATCAGTTTCCCCAGACTCAGTTGTGTGTCTCATATTCTTGGTCCAGAGGCCATGCAAGGAAAATACAAGAACAGTTAGATTACTACCCACTGGTGCTCGAAATATCATCGTTAGGGGACATGAACAAACATGGTGGAGGCATTCCTTTCTGATTTCTTGTGCCTGAGGATCACAGGCCCTAAAGTTTCAGGAGGGTCTGGAAGCTGCAGTGTGTGATCCTTGGGGGCTGGGCTAGTGGAGGCTTAAGCTTTAATGCTATTTGTGACTAGAATGAACACTCCAGAACAGAACTTCAACTAAGATGGTGGTAATGATCTATTCAACTTTCCAAATTTCCTGTGATTTGGCAACAAAAACAAAAGCACACCACCAGGCCTAATGAAGAAACTGTAGACAGGAATTGTTTCCAACTCTCCAGAAGAAACAAAAGAACAGTTATGTGAAGCAGCTAAAATTAGAGACACTCTGGTAGGACCTTGCAAGGCAGTAGTGGTTTCCCTCACATAGCATCTTACTTCCAAATGAGGGCCGAGAAAGCATCCCTTGCAGACTAACAATGGGCTGGGCCCTGCTCAGACACACACAGGAAAACACAAAGATGTCTGCAGAGGTCCAGACCTGTGCCTGGAAAGCACAGAGTGCAGGAAAAAAACCTTGTCTGGGGGACATTCCCCGGGAACAAATGACCTCTTTTCCTCTCGGTGTGACTCAATTTACCCTTGAAGACCCATGTACTATATTACTTGACATGCCAACCAAAAATTAATATGCGCATTAGAAAGCTTTAAAAATAAACTGCTTTCATCATAACCCTCCAGGTTCTGCTCCATAATCGCACTTTAGTTTCATTTGTTTTGTTTTCCCTGTATACCTGGGTTGACTTTTAACTCAATATGTAGCTTAGGATGACCTTGAGCTCCTGACCCCTGACTTTACATCCCAACTGCTGAGGCTACAGACATGTACAACCTTCATAAACAGGATGCCAGTTCAGACACTAAACAGAAGGAAATGGTTTGCCACTGCTGTTGGGTTCCAGTTGCTATGTTAAGTTCCTGAACGTTCACTCACATTAACACTGTCTTTGTGCAGCTACCACACAGAAAGATTTCGTTTAGAATGAATTCCACGTGAGATACAGCACAGAGGTTCTAAGAACACTGCTCTTAGATACTTCTTCCCTACAGAGACAGATGATAACACAGTCACATCCTTCATCCTGCCACCTTCACTGTCACATCCTTCATCCTGCCCATCCTGCCACCTTCACTGTCACATCCTTCATCCTGCCACCTTCACTGTCACATCCTTCATCCTGCC
>CAJQZJ010032232.1:8654819-8744429 GCA_907164525.1 Lophiomys imhausi
ATCCTTCATCCTGCCCATCCTTCCACCTTCACTGTCACATCCTTCATCCTGCCCATCCTGCCACCTTCACTGTCACATCCTTCATCCTGCCCATCCTTCCACCTTCACTGTCACATCCTTCATCCTGTCCATCCTGCCACCTTCACTGTCACATCCTTCATCCTGCCCATCCTGCCACCTTCATTGTCACATACTTCATCCTGCCACCTTCACTGTCACATCCTTCATCCTGCCACCTTCACTGTCACATCCTTCATCCTGCCCATCCTGCCACCTTCACTGTCACAGTGTGAACGAGAATCAGCTTACTAAGCACAACAGCAAAGTGATCTGCTTCCAAATCAGAGTGCTGGGAAGCCCAGGTCAAAATTCACGCGTCCTTTCTGAAGTTTTTGTTCTTGCTTTGAGACAGGGTTTTTCTGTGTAATAGCCTCTGATGTCCTGGACTTGCTTTGTAGGACCTCTTTTTTAAACAATTATTTTTATTTCTGTGGATGGGTATATGTCTTTGTGAGTGATGTCATGCATGAGAAAGTGTCCATGGAGGCCAGAAGAGGGAGCTGGATCCCCAGGGCTGGAGCTACAGGCAGCCATGAGCTGCCTGACATGGTGCTGGGAACTGAAGCCACCTCTCCAGCCCCTGTTCTTGAAAAACCTAAAAACAAACCAAAACAAAAAAACCCATACATTCCCAATGTCCAGTTCATAAGTATTTGACAACTGATATTAATATTTTATTATCTACTATCTCAATGAGTTTAAAGTTCTATAACTACCCTAGTTTCCATCCTAACTCTGAGTACATTATTTTATAGATGTTTTTAGAGTTGACTCTTTAAAAAAAGATTTATTTGTATTTATAAATATTTTCTGTGTTTGTTTTGCCCGCATGTATGTAAATGTGCCATATAAGTATATTCTTCCTGAGAAGGACAAAAGAGGGAATCAAAAGATCCCCTGGAACTGGAGTTACGGACGGCTGTGAGCTGCCATATGGGTGCTGGGAATTAAACCCAGATCCTATGGAAGAGCGGTCAGTGGCCTTAACTACTTAGGCATCTCTCTAGTCCGGCTCCTTTTTTTGGTTGTTGTTTTGAGATAGGTTCTTATGATAGAGCTCTGCCGTCTGGCACTCATTATGTAGACTCAGGCTGGCATTAAAGGCATGCACCACTATGCCCAGTAGTTCTGGCACTTTTTAAACCGTATTCCTGTTTAGCAGTGTTTATGTCCTGCTTGCTTATTTAGAGCTGAAAATTGGGTTGGGGTGGATAAAAATTTACTGAAGAGCTATGGTGATAACAGTGTTCTTGACTTCCACACTCTGGAACCCACGTAATGTGTGTTTTTCCAGATGCACAGTTACTTTCTTTCTCTCTTTCACAGTTCTCTTCGCTCCCACCTGTGCGGGTGGTGTTTGCAGTCACAATGGAAGGCAGTGCTCGGAAAGTAATCACTGTCCGCTCTGCCCTCATTGTGAAAAACAGACTGGAGACACCAATGGAACTACGGCTGGACAGTCCTTCAGTACCTGACAGTAGGTTCATATGGTATAGAGCTAAGTGCTGCCTACTGTTACTGAGACTCTGCCCCATACAGTTCGTATGCATAGTGTCTGGCCTCTGCCCTGAGATAGTGGGTCCTGGGGTGGGGACCGTCTCCTGCAAGTCCTAACTCTTATTTCTGTGGCAGAGCCAGTGGTGCTTCCAGCCATCATGCCAGGGGACTCGCTTGCTGTGCCTCTACACCTTACTTCTTGGCGGCTACAGGCCCGACCCAAAGGACTGGGTGTGTTTTTCTGTAAGGCTCCCATTCACTGGACCAACGTAGTGAAGACCGCAGAGGTCAGCAGCAGCAAACGGGAGTGCCACTCTATGGACACAGAGAAAAGCCGTTTCTTCAGGTGTGTGCATTGCAGGATGGATGCCTGGGCATTGGTTTTCCCCCTCAGGGGCTCTGCAGATCCTTAGCAAGTCCTTCGTGTTGTTTACAACCCCGAGTTCTCATTCCTTAAGTTCTTGAGTTAACATTTGCAGGAAGAACAGCTCACAAAGGTTGTAGTCACATGAGATGAGAGTGCCATTCGTGTGCGTGTGCATAAAGAGAGGACATAGGGAAGAAAAGAACAGAATGAAAACCAGCCCGCTCCCTGTGTCTAAACTGGGTAGCCAATTCTGAGGCTGAGGTTTCTCCTGAGGAGTGCTTTTAAAATACCTGGGTAAAGATTCAGATTCACCCACCTGATGCTGACTTTCTTAAGTGTGTTGACAAAATTGCCTTACTACTTAACCTGTGTTTCCCTCTGTGAGGACATCTTTCTGGGGTCATTGTTGGAAGAGAAATGGATTTCTGCCTTCAGGCTCTCAGAGACTTAAAACTTTAAGCCCTATTCAGACCTGTTTTATTTTCTATATGGTAAAAATAGGCATTTGTTTAGTTTAAACTTACAAGCATAGTATGGTACGTTCTAGCACAACCTTGCCTACAACTGTGTAGGGAGACTTTAAAGAGAAAAATAGAATGTGCATAGAATCACAGTTGGCAAGATAATAAAGATATCAAAGAGTTCAGCCTAACTGTCAATTCTTTAAACATTTATTTATTATGTATACAGTATTTGCTCTACATATATGCCCCGGCAGATCTCAATGTAGATGGCTGTGAGCCACCATGTGGTTGCTGGGAATTGAACTCAGGACCTTGGGAAGAACAGCCAGTGCTCTTAACCTCTGAGCCACCTCTCCAGCCCCTAACTGTCAATTCTTAATCCTGAGAACCACTAAAGAAAAATCAATTCCACCATTTTGGGCCATATTTAAAGCAAGCTTTATTAAATATTAAATACTGACCAAGAGATGGTCTTTGGTCAGAACCATTCCCTGGAATTTCTCAGCTGAAAATGGCCCCATCCACATGCTACAAGCCAAACCTAAGCCATCATATTTTCACCATACTCCCTTGTTATTTTCCAAGAACTACAACTCCCAGAATTCCAGGAAGTTGCCTGGTTCCCTAGGCAGGTAAGGCTTACAGATTCATTTTGGGCATTATATTAACCAGATTGTTTTAGTTGGAATGTACACAGGAAATCTTTTGCCCAGTAATTCCAGATTGCGTATTATTTTCAAGTATGTTGTGGAATATTCTTCAAGAGAGACCATCTCTTGGGCCATAAAATTAAGATAAATAAGAATTTAAAAATTGAAATCATACAAAATACATATCCTGATCCTAATAGAACTAGAAAAGGTAACAGCAATAAGATGCCTAGATAACCCTCGACTGTTTGGGAATCAAACAATGTACTTCTAAATAACCTTTTCATCAAAGGAGAAATTACAAAGGAAATTTGAAAGTATTTTGAATTGAACAATAACAACAGTGATAATACAGACATGTCAAAAACTGAGGAGTACTATAAAAGCAGTTCCTATGGAAAAGCTACAATTTTTAATGTTCTGTGAGAAAATAAAATTATGTAAAATTACCCATTTAGCATTGAGAAGCTAATAAAAGAATGAAAGAAAGCTAGTAAAAGCCAGGCATAGAGACACACACCTATAATCCTAGCAGTTGGGACATAGAGGCAGGAGGGTCAAGAGTTCAAGGTCATCCTCAGCTATATTGTGAACTTGAGGCTTGCTTGGGCTACCTAGGACCCTCTCTTACCCAGAGCTAGAACCAGAGCCAGAGCCAGAACCAAACACACGCACATGAAAGCTAATAAAGACAAATAGAAAAAGATAACAAATTAATTTCAAAATGATTCCTAAGTTAGATAACCTTCTAGCAAGACTGACCAGGGGGGAAAAAAGTAAAAAAAAAAACAACAACAAAACCAACAAGATAAAAGTGATGTTAAATTAGACATGGCAACTGAGACCTGTAATCCTAGTTCTCAGGAGGCTGATGAAGGAGAATTTTGAGTTTGGAACCTGCCTGGGCTACATAACTAGTTTCAAAAAATGGAGACAAACCAACCACTTCCACCTGTTCCCTCACTCCAAACAAATGAGACATTATTACCTATCCTACAGATGTGAAAAAGATGAAAAAGGAAGGAAGGAATGCAGCTTTTATGCTTTTGTGTTTCTGATTGACAGATTCACCTCAACTGTCATCACAGTCACAGATAGGATTAGATAATCTATCGACTTGACCTTGAAGAAGACTGAGTCTCCCTTTCTCAGTAGCCATTGATCGTCTGTAGGTGAGGGGCCTCATTTGTTCCTCCATCCACACTGGCATGGCACTTGGTGTCATTTTCCAGGAGTTGTGTAAGCATGAAATATCTCTTCTTGAGACGGCCTTAAGTTCAATTAGGTGGTTGTTGACCACCTTTTGGAGTCTATTGACATTTTGGTCATGTTGTGGTTTGTAGTTTTACAGCTTGATAGAACTGTTGGTTAGTTTTCTGCCTTGGCAGCTTGCATAGCTCTTTCAGGTACCATGAGATCCAATCATGGAGATGGTTTCTAGATCGCTTCCAGTTCTATTCCTCCAAGTCCTGTATCTGAATGAAGTGTGTTGTGGTGTCATCAACAGTAGGGGCTAACCTTCATTTTCCCCAAGGCAAACAAGGGTTAAGGCAGAAACTTAAATTGTTTTGGAGGTGTCTTAGACTCCCATGACCGATAACTCAAAGGAGATTTTTCCATGCCTAGCACTGGGGATTTTGTTGTTGTTGTTAAATAGACTATTGTTCTTGGGGAAAGCATTATCACCCCTAGTAGCATAACTTCATTTAAACCACACACAGACACAATGTGTATTATTTTTTTTTTTTAAAGATTTATTTATTATGTATACAGTGTTCTGTCTGCAGGTATATCTGCAGGCCAGAAGAGGGCACCAGATTTCATTATGGATGGTTGTGAGCCACCATGTGGTTGCTGGGAATTGAACTCATGACCTCTGGAAGAGCAGCCAGTGCTCTTAACCGCTGAGCCATCTCTCCAGCCCCACAATGTGTATTTTTAAATAAACAAAATAGTATGATTCTCTATGACTTTTTCAAACATCTTTAGTGTTATTTATCTCTCTTTCTTAATTGTAAACTTGATATACCTTGGAGTCATCTTAGTGGAAAGCTTCAATTAAGGAATTACCTAGATCAGATTGACTTGTAGGCATGTCTGTAGGGGATTGTCTTAATTATTAACTGATGAAGGCCCAGCCCACTCTGAGTGGCACCACCCTAGGCAGGTAGGCAGCCCTGGGCTGTATAAGAAAGCTAGGTAACCATGAGCCAGAGAGTGATCCGTCCAGAAGTATTCATTTATGGTTTCTTTTTTTTTTTTTTTTTAAGATTTATTTATTATGTATAGTGTTCTGTCTGCAGGTATATCTGCAGGCCAGAAGAGGGCACCAGATTTCATTATGGATGGTTGTGAGCCACCATGTGGTTGCTGGGAATTGAACTCATGAAGGCATGACCTCTGGAAGAGCAGCCAGTGCTCTTAACCGCTGAGCCATCTCTCCAGCCCATCATTTATGGTTTCTGCCTTGCATTCCTGCTTGAGTTCCTGTCCTGACTTCTCTTAATGATGTATTGTGATCTGGAAGTATAAGCCAAATAAAGCTCTTTTCTTTTCTAAAATACTTTTGGTCAGGGTGTCTTCTGACAGCAACAGAGTGAAACTAGAACACCATGTATCAATAGCATGCATGAGTTTTGTTGAACAAGAAAAAAGCCCAATATGGAGTAGTATATCCCTTGTGACCTCATTTGTATGTAGTTCATGAATGTAGTTCATGAGCAGACATGTCTGATAAAAGGGGTTACTTGAATGACTGGAAGAACCATACCAGTTGGAAAGTTAGTGAAGATGCTTTGGGGATAGTCCTTAACTTGTTTTGAGTGATGGTTACACAGGAGCATGTCATGGCCAAAACACATTAAGCCCCAGCATTCAAAGCCTATACATTTTACCATGTGCTACGTCTCAGCAGATATATTTTCATCAAAGGTTGCAGCTATCTGACTGACCTGAACCATTTTTTTTTCGTTCTTAAGCTCGGGAGGAACATTCCAGTTCTTGACTCAGGCTGATGGTTTCCATCGGTTTGTCTTTACAGGTTTTGTGTGGCCATAAAGAAAGAGGATTATCCAGATTACATGCCCTCGAGCATATTTTCTGACAGTGCAAAACAGATTTTCAGACAGCCTGGGCATACCATTTATCTCCTACCAACAGTGGTCATCTGTAACTTGCTGCCTTGTGAACTTGACTTCTACGTGAAAGGAATGCCAATTAATGGGACCCTGAAACCTGGCAAAGAGGCAGCCCTCCCCACGGCTGATACATCCCAGAACATTGAACTGGGTAAGACTGCCTTAACATCATTTGTTGTAATCCTATGAAAAATACCAGGAGTATTTTGTGAGCATTCTGAGTGCCTTGGAGAAGTCAAGTTACGTACAGTATTTCAATGAGCCAACTCTGAGCCAAGGACTTAGCCAGGAAGCAGTCACCAGAAGCCACTTTCTCGTGTGAGTATAGGGGTGTGATACCATCTTTTTCTTTTTTTTTTTTTTTTTTTTTGGTTTTTCGACACAGGGTTTCTCTGTGTAACAGCCTGACTATCCTGGACTCATTTTGTAGACTAGGCTGGCCTCGAACTCACAGAGATCCGCCTGCCTCTGCCTCCCGAGTGCTGGGATTAAAGGCATAGGCCACCATGCCCGGCTGATGGCATCTTTTTAAACCTTTCCAATTCCTAGCTGTAGAATGGGAAGAAGCAAATGTTTGTGTGCACTCAGTCATTCAGCAGAAGGCAGGCTCTGTGCCTGTGCCCTCATGTCATCCTTACAGCAACACTTATTTTGCCTGCTTTGTTGATGCAGAGATGGAGGCTGCAATTTTTATTGCATTGAGCAACTTTCCTTTGTAAGGGTCAGGGTAGAGAATAGCCAATCAGATGTCACTAAACCATAACTTCATTGGAGGATTTCAAAGATCTCTAGGATTAGAACAGTAAACTTTAGTGTATTATATCATATCTTCATCACTGGACATGGTGACGCACGCCTTTAACCTCAGCACTTGGGAGGCAGAGGGAGGCGGATCTCTGAGTTTGAGGCCAGCCTGGTCGACAGAGCAAGTTCCAGAACAGCCAAGGGCCATACCAAGAGAAACCCAGTCTTAAAACAAACAACAACAAAACCAAACAAAGAAAGCCATGCATGTTCATCACGCTGTACAGACTTCCTACTGTGACTCTTGGGCTCTGGTTTGCTTATTTGTTCCTGTTCAACAAGATGAAAATGGCCTTGAGGTTTCTACCACATAGATTCTAACGATTTCTCTGAAAGGACTGTAATTTAGTTTTGTTTTAGGCTATTTTTGGCAAATATAAGTACAAGTCCAGAAAATCAATGTCTTGTACCTTTAGGGGTGTCATTGGAAAACTTTCCACTCTGTAAAGAATTGCTCATTCCACCTGGGACCCAGAACTACATGGTCAGAATGCGACTCTATGATGTCAACCGGCGGCAGCTCAACCTCACCATCCGCATTGCGTGTCGCGCAGAAGGATCCTTAAAGATCTTTATATCAGCACCATATTGGCTAATCAACAAAACAGGTATACATGCGGGGGGGTATGGGAGGGGGGACCATTCACATAGACCTTTGATGTGGGAATGTGGATACTTCCGCTCAGCTGACTAACTGGATCAGTGCAGACTGATTGCTCCAACTGTCTGATCTGCTCAGTCTTCCCTTCTGAGTCTGACCACAGTCAAACTGCCCATTAGGTGTTCTTCAGACAGTGGGCTGAGCCCACAGATAAAACTCCCTACCACTGCTTCCCTGAGGTGATTTCCCCTTTTGCTGTTTGTGTATTTCATGGGTAGACTGGGTGGGAACGATATAAACTTCTCCCTCCTTCCTGAAGGGTTACCACTGATCTTCAGACAGGACAATGCAAGGACAGATGCCGCAGGCCAGTTTGAGGAGCATGAGTTGGCCCGGAGCCTGAGCCCTCTCCTGTTCTGCTATGCTGACAAAGAGCAGCCAAATCTGTGAGTGTGGCTTCCTATGGGAGCAGCAGTGAGCTAGTGGGGGGGGGGGGGCAGGCAGTGTGGTAAATCAGGAGGGCCAGAGCTACCTGTGCAAGTAGAACTGTCCTGTAGGCCACAGACCTGACTTGGCAGTGAAGCTCTGACTTAATGGCGTCTTCTTTTTAACCTATGTTATATGTTATTTGATACCGAGAACAAGCCATTTGTGGGTTTGCAATGAAAGGAAGTCCTATTTTATTAAAATAGGACTCTTATTTGTAATTGTCCCAGGGAAGAGAAACTAGGCATCCCCATCTCTTGTCATCCACCTCCCGCTAGCAACTTTGAGCCCTGGAGCGGGGGCATTAGGGAGGAGACAAGCTGTCCTTGATGCCGTCTTCAGCCCATGAGTCCAGCTGAGGCTGTTTGTGGCATGTTTGAAATTCCAGCTGTGTTGCTGCACTATCTTAACATTCATGGAAGTCTGGGGTGGAGGGCAGCACTTGTGAGGTTAACTGAGATGTCTTTTTAAAGCACAGCACGCAGGGACATTGATTCACTTTTGTTGGTTTTGGAATGCTGTTTTCCTCATGAGTTTACAGCTGCAATCTAAAGGTGAATGGCTGTGTCCCATATCTTCACCATCTGTAGGGTGCTGCGAAAGCCTTGCAGGAAGGTCCTTAGTGCACTAAGTGGACGGCCAGCCTGAGTCTAAGGAAGGCGTACAGTTAGTCAGAGTTCTGGCTGTTGGAGGAGACATAGCCAGACTTGTGACACATCCTGCAGTCTCTCTCATGGCAGTCTGAGAGCTAAGATTGGCATTTGTCTCGCTTTGGTTTACCTGTGGAGGACACACTTCGCAAAGTGCTTCCATGTAGACTGTCTCATTGCATTCCCCTTGGCCTCCAGGGTTTAGGGAGGGCAGGAGATACTAAATCTTAAGATGAGGAAACTGAGGCACAGAGACAGAGTTATACGCCCAAGGCCACATTGTGGTCAAGCTGGAACACTCATCCAGGTTCTGTGGTGAGACTCCAGCCACCCCACAAAATGGTAGTGCTCTACCATTATGATCATACTGGTTCTTAGCAAGATACTCTACCAGCTGCCCTGAATCACAGTGTTTCCTTAGGGGTACGCCCCCCCAGTCTTTAGATTTTAAGGAAAGAGATTGTAGCGTGTGATAGGCTTATGGAGAGTATTGGGATTTTCTCCCAGAGTGCTTAGCTGCAGTTCTTAGTCATCCAGTTCTTAGTCATCCCGCACACTGCTGTGCTGTGGCTACATCTGGAGTTAACTGTCTCACTGTGCTCGGTTCCCAGGAGGTAAGATTGAGAGTCAGTGTGAGAGACCTAAGCGGGTGGCAGCCACAGTGCTTTCTACTTCAGAACCTGTTGTGGATGGATGTGTACATGCTTGCTCTTCTGCCCACCACAGCTGCACCATGAGAATCGGAAGAGGGATTCATCCAGAAGGCATGCCTGGCTGGTGCCAAGGCTTCTCCCTGGATGGCGGTAGTGGTGTCCGAGCTTTGAAAGTCATCCAGCAAGGAAACCGCCCAGGGCTCATCTACAACATTGGTGGGTTAAGTTTGGGGCTGAGGGAGGATTGGGATCATTGGCCAAAGACCCAAGGTCTGCATGAGTAAACCAGCCATGTATGTTGGCCTGGCGACAAGTGCAGGCTTTCTGATTTGACTGTGGTTATGTATCTTTTCTCTGAATGCTAGATTAATATCTACATAGGTATGTTCTCTGAAACACCTTCTCCCCAGCCCCGCCCACAGTAATAACAGAAACCCATTAAACACTTTCATCCCTCGAGTGCTCTCACACATTAATTCAAACTTAGAAACCCTGAGCAGTCCACCTGGGACTGAAGTGCAGAGCTTGAGTGACAGTCCAGATGCAGAGGGAGGTGGGGAAACTGAGAAGTCCACAAGCAGAACAGTGGTGTGTGAGTTTGAGGCAGGAAATACAATATAAGGTACCCAGGGATGTCATTATCAGCAAATCCCCAACTTGCCAGGCGTGGTGGTGCACACCTTTAATCCCAGAACTCAGGAGGTAGAGGCAAGTGGTTCTGTGTGAGTTCGAGTCTAGAACAGCCAGGGCTTGTTACACAGAGAAACCCTGTCTCAAACAAACAAACAAACAAACAAACAAACAAAAAAAAACCCTCAACTTGTCCCTCAGAGGCACCTGAGGATACGTGAAACATTTCCTGAGGGCTCAGGGTCAGCTGGATTTAAGTACTCCCCAGGTTAATATGTTATCAGTGTGTCCTTGTAGTAAATCATTTCCAGGGATGTTACAGCCACATTTAGCCTAGAACTGCCTGGTCTGTAGGCAGAGCTTTCCGTAGTTCTGGAAGTGTTCTTATGTTCAGCGCCCAGCACAGTAGCACAAGCCACATGCAGCCACCGAGTACCTGAGCCCTCATTCCTGAGCAGTGACCTAGGGAGGCAGCAGCTTTTCATTTTATTCAACTTCTTTTAAAGATTTCTTTTATTAGTGTGGGTGTGTCACATACCTTTCAGCATGTGTACCATGTGCATGTAGTGCCCGTGGAGGCCAGAAGAGGTCAGAAGTGGTTATAGGATTCCCTAAAACATTGTACAATGTTGGTATTGGTCTAGGCCATCATGTAGGAGGAAGAACCCTGATGGTCCAATTTACCAGGAACCCTATAGAATGGGGTAGTTTAATCTTAAGGTTTTTTCCTAATTAAATAATTAGTTAATGTGTGTATGTGTGTGTTGTGTACAGGCACATACATGTAGAAGACAGTTTTCAAGAGTTGGTTCTTTCCTTCCATCATGGGTCCTGGGACTTGAACTCAGGTTGTCAGTCTTGGAGACAAGGGCTTTAGCTGCTGAGTCATCTTGGCTGCCCTACTTGAGGATTTCTTAAGGGAAGAATGGTCCAGGTGTAGTTTCCTTTTCAGTTTTTTTTTTTTTTGTTTTTTTTAACCAGGATTTGTATTCATGCCCCTATTCACAGTGGACATAAGGATTTTAAAAAGAAGCCAGCTTTATTGGGACTGAAGAGAGTATTCTTCTCACATCTGTGTGCTCCACCCCCTGTGTTGGCAAAGGCTGTCTCCTGCTGGGCTGGCTTTCTGCTGGCTCTCTTGCCCTTAATTTGTTTTTCAAAGCAAGCTCCCCAGGTTGGCTAGAAGCTGTATTCAGGGCAAATTTGGGAAGGGAGAGGAATGAAAGTTACTCCTTTTAACACAGCTCTCAGCTCGCTCTCTGAGATCCACAAGTTGTGGCAGATTAGCAAGTGGAGCGTTGAGCACATGTGTTAAGTGTGCGTGCATGTGTAACAGTGAATGCAGGTAGAACCATGACTGCTTGTGTAACCCTGCAGTGTCTGTTAACGTGTATGCTAGGAGAGTGTTCCTCACAGGCCTGTCTTCTGAGTTCTGTCCTTCCAAGTGAAGGAGCAGAAGGGTGGGCCAAGATAGGATCTTAGAAGTCCTCAGGTTTGTGACATTTGTGTATGTATTGTCAAGGCAGTCTGTGAACTCTCCTAGTGTATACAGCCAGCTTCCTCTCTGAAATGTTTACAGCACAATCCCATACAGAAAAGCTGGGGACATACCCCTTGAAAACTAAGGACTTGTGTGTATTTTGATCTCAGCTCCATTTATTGGGGATTTGCCAGGGTAAACTAGGCTGGAAGGGAAACTCAAAGCCCACTTTTTTCCAAAAATAGAGTGTCTGTTCTGCCCTGGACACTCTTTGTACTTGCAAGTTAAGCACAGCTTTTGCAGTGGTCTTCGTGTTAGCTGAGATCTGCGGGTTCTCATGTTTGATTTCTGGCAACTAAAGCTTTTCTTCTTTTCCCAGAAGAAAAGTGGGGTGCATGTCCTGTCACCCTAGAGCTATGTGGTATTTCTTAGGTAAGACTTCCAGACACACTCTCTAGAGATTGCTCAGTCTTTTGAATCAATTGACTTCTCAAGCCATCTTAAGCACCCCAAGGAGTCAGTAGGTTGCATTCCCTGTAACTGGGAGGGGAGCTGGTTGTGCCTGCACTCAATCCCCAGCCTTGCCACTTACAGACGCATGACCTAGAGCAGGCGACTCTACTTCCCATGCCTTAGTTTCCTCAACTGTGCAGTGGAAGTGATTGGCTAACAACACCCTTACTCAAGAGGGTGTTACAAGAATTAACTGTACAGTCACAGAGAAGGTCTAGCATATGTGAAAGGGTCGGTAAGTATCAAGATTGTTATTTTTATTACTCGAGTATAAATATTTTTAATTATTGAATAGCCAGGACTGAGCACAGTGCTTTGGATTTATTTCCTGTATAGCAAATGAGTGAGTCATCCCACTGAGTGTTTTTAAAATTGTCATCAGATTTTACAAGGTAACTCAGTGTGACCTCATTTTTCTTTATGTGAAAGTTGTTTTGAGATATCTTTCTCATTGAGTGTTTTATACAAGTTTGTGTAGTAAGTAGGGAAAAACCTCTTTTTAATGAGTAACTAGGATCTTGTATGAGTTGCCCTATTGGACAGTAGGCTAAGACTGCCAGAGAAGATTCTAGCTAGAGAGTGTTTTGATTGAGTTCAGGTTGGTACAGAATCTAACTGTGTAGTCTGAGATTTCTACTCTATTTTTTAACAAAGGCGGGTTCTGTGGGGGAAAGTTTGTGTCCCAAGTGTAAGCATCACTGTAGCACATGGAGCTGATTGCTCAGATTCATAAACAGAAAGCTAAGCTGTGTGTGACCAAACACTTGTATGTCTTAGCTGGTATTATGATGGTATATACAGGGTAAGGAGACTAGGAATTAAAGGGATATTGGCACTGCCCCTGAGACATTTTAAGCATTATTTTGTGTATGTATGCGTATATGCCATGGTGCATGCACAGAGGTCATAGGACAAGTTGTAAGTGTCTGTTCTCTCCTTGTACAATGTGGGTTCCAGGGATCGAACTCATGTTGTCAGACTTGGTGCCAAGCACCTTTAGCCACTGAACCATCTCGCCAGCCCCCCACCCCTAAGACTTTGTAAAGCCTAAATGGGAATAAGGAATCATTGTGAGCAATTGATACTTCCTTCCCATTCTGGAGAGGCTTCATACCCTCTCCAGATGACATACTTGTCTGCTCAGAGTAACTAAGGAATTATGAAAGCTATTTATTTCTGTCAGACTAAGAATTTTCTGTCATGATTAATCAATGAAATGGTTCTTGTCATTTGTAGGTATTGATGTCAAGAAAGGTCGAGGTCGCTACATTGACACTTGTATGGTCATCTTTGCCCCCCGTTACCTGTTAGACAACAAATCATCTCATAAGCTTGCATTTGCACAAAGGGAATTTGCCCGGGGACAGGTAAGCAGCTTGCTTAGAAGACTGGCCGGCGCTTGTTTACTAACATGGAGTTTAATGTCGAGGCTTGCTTCTCATCAAGACTGTATGTTTTGTGTTGGGACACCCAACAGCTCCTGTGGGGGAAAGGCCTCAGAGTAGGGACTCAGCAAGAATTGTATGTGACTTGGTCAGGTGTTGAGTAGACTCATCAAAGCCTGTGATCCGTGTGTTTTAGGGGACAGCCAATCCTAATGGCTACATTTCCACGTTGCCTGGATCCAGTGTAGTGTTCCACTGGCCACGCAATGACTACGATCAGCTGTTATGTGTCAGGCTGATGGATGTTCCCGATTGCATTTGGTCTGGAGGCTTTGAAGTCAACAAGAATAATTCTTTCCATATCAACATGAGGTGAGTCTGAGGCTTGAGAAAGACAGACATAGATTTGTTTGAGGCATATTTATAATATAGCATATAACCTCATATATAAGCTCATTTCACTCTTCGTGAAGTAGACTTGTACATTTGTAGCTCAAATAGAGTTCTTAGAAGTTGTAAAATTCCAGGGAAGTTTGAGCATTTGATGGGATGAGTTGTAGAAGATGTTAGCAGCTTTAAGTGATGAATACAGCTCTGTGGTCTTTTAGGTGTGAAAATCCAGAGTGACTGCCCATAACTTAAAGTTGCTGTCTGTGTTTAGATGGTACCACTGATGGTAACTGTCTTTGTTTATTCTTGTGCATTTGAATATTCTTCTCTCATCTGATGTTGTTCTGGTAAATTATGTGGCCTTCTGTTCTAGTTCATTTCTGTTACTGCGCTAAAATACCCTGACAAAAAACAGATTGAGGGAGAAAGGGGGTTGTTCCAGTTCACACTCTCAGGTGGCAGTCCTCCATCAGGTCCACAGTCAAGGGCAGAAGGAGAGGAGGAGTGTGCGCGCTCACTTGTTTATTGCATATGCCTAGCTCCACACTTGTTTATTGCATATGGCTAGCTCCACTTCCTCACTGTCATTTAGTTTGGGACTCTTTGCCTAGGCAGTGTTGTGATCACCATGGGTTAGGTCTTCTCATATTGATTAACCACGTTAAGACAGCCCCCAACAGACATAGCCACAGGCCAGCCCCGTGTGAGACCACCCTTCAGACTTTCTCCCCAGGTGGTTTTTGCTTATATCAAGTTGACAAAGCTAAACATCACATCTTCTTTGTGTTCTCCAGTGAGTCTCAGGCCCTTGTTAGAAAAATCAACCAAATCAGCCTCAGCTGGCTTAGGATGACTTAATTTCCTTCCTGTTTCATCAAATCCTTTATTATTGTTGTTGTTGTATTTTTTGGAATCGAACCTATAGCTTTGAACATGCTAGGAAAGCACTCTGCCACTGAGCGTGTTCCTAGCCCCATCAAACAATAGCAGTTTGTTGTTTTTGGTTTTTTTTTTTTCCTCCTTGAGACTTAAGTTTTTTTGTTGGGTTTCCCAGTTTGACCTTGACCTTCTCCACTACAGGGGTCACCATTGCTGAGCATACCCTCAATCAGCCAGTGCACGCTCGCTTGCTGCATGCTCACATTGCTGCATGCTCGCTTGCTGCTTGCTCACATTGCTGCACATCTACACCTGTGGGGCTCTGCAGCCACCAAGACCAGCAGAGTAAGGGTGTAGTTCGGTTCAATATGACTTTAAATAGCTGGTATTGGCTCAAACTACTTCCAAGTAGTTGATTTTAGGCATATTTAAGCACAGCACAATTTGGTGAAAACATTTCCTGGTAATAAATCAGTTCATGTGCACAGTAAAACTTAAGACTACATCGAAATTCTTTGTAAAGGACACGTGACATCTTCCATAACAATAGATTCTGTAGATTGACAAGCTCATGATAAGGGTCTAGGGGAGGAGCCAGTGTGGTCTGCCACACAGATAGTGAAAAGGTCACCAGGCTATTAACCAGGCCTTCTGGGCAGATAACAGGTTATATTCATCCCTCCCTTTGAAGGAACAACCCTGTGTGTTTAACATTCCTGGTTCCCCAAGTGCTTATCTGTGAGCACAGGAACCTCCTTGTCTCCCCACCCCCATAGGCACCCTTGACCGGCCAGTGCCCAGGCACTTTCATGTACACAGAGCTTCTAGGTCAGTGGTCCTCAACCTTCCTAATGCTGCGACCCTTTAATACAGTTCCTCATGTTATGGTGACCCCCAACCATAAAATTATTTCATTGCTACTTCATAACTGTAGTTTTGCTGCTGTTATGAATCGTAATGTAAATGCCTGTGTTTTTTGATGGTCTTAAGTGACCCCTGTGAAAGGGTTGGTCGACCCCTAAAGGGGTCACAACCCACAGGTTGAGATCTGCTGCTCTAGAGCTTCATTTCCTTTGTCCCAACCCTTGGCAGCCCCCATTCTAGAATTTTGACTACTCAAGAACATATATAAGTGGAAATGTGCAGCATTTTATCTTTTTGTGACTATCTTATTTTACTTAGGATAATATCCTTTAAGATTCATCTATGTGGCATGAGTCAGCATTTTCTTGCTTTTTAAAGCTGACTGGCATTCCATTGTATGTCTGTTGCACTTTTTGTTTATCTGCTGGTGCTTCTGCCTTTTGGTTCCTACCATGAACACAGGTGTGCACATGTATACTCCAGACCCTGGTTTCAGTTCTTTTGCCTCTAGATCCAGGAATATAAACTTTGGATCATATGATTGTTTTATTTGTTTGTTTGTTTTTAGAGACAGGGTCTCACCCTGTAGCTTGGCTGGCATGGAATTTGCTACATAGACCAGGGTGTAGAGATCTGCTTGACCCTCTGCCTTCTGAGTTCTGGGATTAAAGGTGTGTGCTACCATGCCCAGCTGCTCTATTTTTAAATGTTTTTCTTTAATACAAGGTCTTACTCTTTTATCCAGGATAGTCTTGAAGTGGGAGTCTCAACAGGGTCCCTACCTCAGCCCCCTGAGTGGCAAGGATTGCAATCATAGGCCACTGGCTTTATGATCTTTGTTTTTTTCATTTTTAATCTTTCAAGGGCGTGCACTGTTGTGTTTTGTTAGGAGTATAGCATTTTATTTTACTGTGAACTGTGACCAGGGGCTCCAGTTTCTCTACAGCTTTACCAATACTTACTGTTCCCTGTTGGGGATATCCATAGTAGCCATCCTAATAGCAGTGAATGGGGATCTCACTGTGGGTTGTTGTCTCTGGGCTATTGTGTATTAAGCCCCAAGCTCTCAGGAATACCAACAGATACTGTGCTGCCGAACCCCAGCCCCACGATGGCTCTGATTCACATGTCTCTAATGGCCATTTGTATGCCTTCACTTTTGAACTGGTTGTTGTTCTTTTGGGCATGAGCCCTGACCAGGCATGTGATTTTCAGTCTCCTGGTCTGCCTGTTCATGCTGCTGCTGCCTTCTGTGGTATTGCTGTTGAGTTCATTTATAGGTACTTTGGTTGCTTCTGACAGAACAGCTCAGAACAGTTTACAGTTCGGTACCATGAGGCTGTTCTCCTTTGTTTGGTTAAGGGTTTTATGGTCTCAGTTCTTTTGGTCTGGTCTGCTTTGAGTTAACCCTTGTGTGTGATGCAACTGTGAGTGGCCACTAGTTTTATTTGGTGTGTGGATGTTCCTCTTCTCCACCAACATTGGTTGGTGGAAGGCATTTGGCCCTGCACACAAAAGGGCTTTGTTTCTGGGCTTCCCATTTCACCCACTGGCCTATCTTTGTGCCAGCACTTGTGTTGATTGCTGTAGCTTCATGGTACCCGTTGAGATGAGGCAGAGGAAGATCTTCCGCTTGGTTTTGGTGGCTCTTTTACTCAGAATTCCTGAGGTCTATAGGAATTTTAGGATTTTTTATTTTCAACTTCGGCTAAAAAAACATGCTATTGGGAGCCATTCTTTGGGCTGGAATTAAACATGATTACTTTAAAAACGTGAGGGTGGGGTGGAAGGGAAGGTGATGACTATGTGGCTAGTGTTAATCCTTTAAAAATGGCTTCAGTGTGCATTCTAAGCTACCGAGTGACTGGTGCCATCCATTTCTCTTTCTTTTCCCAATTTTTCATCTGGAAACAATTTGAATGAGAAGTTACAGGAGCCGTACAGGGAACGTCTTCCATCTCACACCTCCACTGACGTCAGCATTTTGCTCAACCCTTCTTCTTTCCCTCTTCCCACACCTGTGGGTTGGGCATATGTGAACACACTTTGTTGAACCATTAGAAAGTAAGTTGAGGTCATCATGATACTTGAGCTGTATGAAATCCAGCACCTACAACAAATAATGGTATGATATGTATCTAGGGAAATGTCTTTGTTTTTTAAAACAAATAGTAATACTGTGACTATGATACCATGAATACACATGGATAGTACTGACACAATGCTTTCTAATAAATAATCTCTACAGACTGCATGTATGGGCACGTTTTCTTCACTGCAGTCCACTTTCTCTGATCTGGGATCTGGTCAGCGGTCACTTGTCTAATGTAGCTGCGGACGCTCCTACCTACTTCCTGTAGTGGGGAGCCGGCCCACGTCTCTCTTTTTGTCTATGAGCCAGTGGGGTTTGTTTGCCAGTTGCTCCTATGGTACTGTCTTGTGGGATGTGCTTTTTTTGTATTCGGGTGCCAGTGTCCTCTGTAGGTCAAGTCAGTCCTTACTTCCAGCTTATGTGATGTGTGTTTCCCCTTGAGTCACATCAGAGGCCTGTGACACACTGATCTTGTTACTGCTATGATTTGATTTTCACTTAGCTATTGTGGTGCCCACCTGTTCCCTCTGCTATGAAGTCACCTTTCTATCCATTGAAGGATCATTTACAGCCCAGTGTTCTGTTTCCCCAAACCTTTTACACAACTGGAATTATTTGTTATGTCAGGGGTTGGAAATGGTGACTTTCTAGTTTCTTCATTTGTGAATTGATATTCTTCTGTGGAGACAAGGTTTTTTTTTTTCCTCTAGTAATCATCTAAACATGGTGCGAGTGCACACAATGCAGCATGCATGCCTCTTCCCAAAGCGTCACTTTGGTGGGGCTTGAACTCACTATGTACCTGAGAACGACCTTGACTGTCTCAACCACATTCCCACCCTTCACGGGTCTTCATAGAAAAACAGCAGATGGAGAGTTGATTAGGAAATCACCATTTTGTGCTATGTTTTCAGTTTCTACTTTTTGTTTTAAAAACCTTATTTTTAATTTTTAATTATACGCATGCGTGCGTGACTGAGTGTGGGTATGTGGTGTGAGTGCAGATGTCTGAGGAGGCCCAGTTAGATCATCTGGACTTGGGTTACAGGTAACTGTGAGCCTCTCGTGTGAGTGTTGCAAGTGCTGTACGGGCTTCTATCTGCTGAGCCACCCTGTGTCTTCCTACTTTCTAAGTTTGATGAGGAACCACACAGTGGGCTATAGCTGCTGAGATCTGTGAAAGCTCCACAGCGCTGTGCCTGAGGAGTGAAGGGAACTGCACCCTGTCTCCTTTTTTTAAAAAATTTATTTTTATTACCTGTGCATGTGTGTGCATGTATGTTGGTACATCACCCATGTTCCTGATGCCTTAGGGCTCAGAAGCTGTCAGATCTGCTGGAATTAGGGCTGCTGCTCTGTCCACTGAGCTAACCTTTGCTCCTTGTTCTGCAGGGACACCCTGGGAAAATGCTTCTTCCTGCGAGTGGAGATTACTCTCCGAGGAGCTACATATAGGATCTCCTTTAGCGACACAGACCAGTTACCACCGCCTTTCAGAATTGACAACTTTTCCAAGGTAGCAAGTGCTGCTGAGGGCTGGCTGCTCACACGGAGCAGGTGGCGTAGTGCATGGGACATGCACTAAATAAAGCTCTGTGGCTCTGAAGCCCCACCCTTAAGAGACGGTTTCAGCTGGTGGGATTTTCATTCTTAGATTTACTTATTTAGTTCATGTGCCTGAGCATTTTGTCTGCATATGTATGTGTGTGCACCGTACATGCCTGGTGTTTTCAGAGACCAGAAGAGGGCATTAGATCCCCTGGAAGTGGAGTTATGGATGGTTGTGAGTTCCCATGTGAGTGCTGGGAATCAAACCCAGGTCCTCCACAAGAACAAGTGTTTTTAACCACTGAGCCATCTCTCTAGCCACTTCTGCTGTTATTTTAGTGGCTGAGCTGCCTTATTCAAATTGAAGTAAACTTTCTCTCCCCAAAACTTATTCTGACTAAGAATTTGGTTGACACAGTGCTCTCTGTAGACATTCTACATGTACAGGTAGAGGAAAGAATTAAGATTTCCTAGGAACACTCGAGTGGGTACAATGTTGTTGTTCAATTATAGTGACATTTTTATAATCCTGAATGTTAAATGGAAATCACAACATCCCGTTTTTTATTTTATTTTGTGTTTGGGTGTGCAAGTGCTACAGTGGGCATGTTAAGGCCAAAGGACACTTTTCAGGAGTTGGTTTTCTTCTGCCATGTAGTTCTTGGAGGATTGAACTCAGGTCGTCAGGCTTGGCAACAGGTGCCCTTACCTATGGGCTATCCCCTGGCCTATAAGATTCCATTTAAATACTGCTTCAAATTAATGAGTCTTAGAGTACGAGAGTTTCCATGGCCAGTGTTCAGACCCCTCTCTTCCTTCCATATTCAGACATTCACAGGGGATGAGAGCAGCAAAGATACCATAGGAAGGATGGAATTGTTTCTCTTGGATGTTTTGGCAAATCCACTATAAAATTTTATTTTTAAGATTTATTATTTTTACATTTTCATTTATGTGTGTGTGTCACGTAAGGGTACCTACAAAGGTTCACATGTTGTGTGTCCTGGAGCTGTAGTAATAAGCAGATTGAGCTGCTGGGCATGGGTGCTGGGAGACGAACTCTGGCCCTGAGCAAGAGCAGCAGGCACTCCTGGTAGCTGGGTGACAGACACACTGGCCTCCTGGTGCTGGTTGCATCTTAAAGCGCTATTTCCAGTTGGTCATAGTGCTTGCTTTTCTGCAGTGGGCCTTTGGGAATTCCTAAGATGGTTACAGAAGGATTGTTTCTCGATGGTGGTTATTCTCTGTAGTGTGTTTATTTGGGAAGATGGGAGCTTCCACCTCAGGCCAGCTAGCTTACTTTCCAGGAACACTGCCCTGAATGGAGTCCTCTGCCCTTTAGGTTCCTGTTGTCTTCACTCAGCATGGTGTAGCTGAACCCAGGCTGCGGACTGAAGTAAAGCCCATGACGTCACTGGATTACGCCTGGGATGAACCCACCCTCCCACCCTTCATCACACTGACCGTTAAGGGGGCAGGCTCATCGGAGATCAACTGCAACATGAATGACTTCCAGAATAACCGGCAGTTGTACTACGAAAATTTCATTTACATTGCTGCCACATACACATTCTCTGGGTAATTCTGGACTTAATTAATTACTGCTCACGTAAAATAGAATATTCTAACTATTCACTAGTTTTAAATTTTAAGCAGTTTCTGAGGAGACAAGTGGCAACTGGTCCCTTTTTTCTTTACCAAATCCCAGGCTCAGGATATACCTTGAGAGATTAGTCCGCATCCTCATCTGTGGTAGCTTGACCTCCCCAGAGCCTAGACTCTTCTTGCTTTAAGGCCTTCCCCAGGTATGGAGCCTGGCATTAAACAACACTGACAAGTCTTCCGGGATCTTGAATTCCTGCTGTGTTTGTCTTGACATTGGGCTGCTAATGTTTGTTTGTGGGTTGTTCCTATGGCACTGACCAATGTGACCTGCTTAAGGGTTAGTGCCTGAAAAACCAGTTCTGTCTGGTTGCAAGTCCCACATGCTTCCTTGCTTTCTGTAAGTTCCAGCAGCCACTGAGCTCTTTAAAGGGAGAGTCCTAATGGAGACCACACACTCAGAGGGCAAGTGTGTATTTTAGGGAGGGAGAGATGCTCCTGGAAACGTTGGCACAGAGTGGGACAGAACCTGGACCTCATTGGGGTACTAGGAGTCAGAACCAGTTTTTGACACATACCTGATGCAGTTGGTGTGCATTCTTAGAAGGGTTAATAACAGAGAAGAAAAAATAGGGTTTAAATTTTATTGAGGGTCAAATTCACATAACAGAAAACTAACCATTTCAGACTGAACAGTTAGTGGTATTTAGTGCATTTTTAAAATGCTATTGCCATTCATTTTGCCAATTTCACCAAAACATTTTTGTTGTCCCTAAAAGAATCCCACTGGCACTGTCACTCCTCATTCACCCTCCCCCCCAGACCTCAGCAACCACTAATCTGCTTCCTGTTCTGTGGGCTTGGCTAGCTATGTAGTCCCTGCAGTCAGGGTCACCTCAGTGACCTGGGTCTGGCATCTTTCACTTAGTTTAATGTTTCGGGTTCAACCACATTGCAGCTGTGACTCTGCTTTCTTAAAATGCATTGAGCCTCAGAAATGCTCTGTGCTGTGTCCTTGCCTGTCTCCTCATCCGTTGACAGGGCCCCTCAGCTGTTTGCACAGCTTTTTGTAGACTTTGTTCTCCAGTGCTGTAGACTGTCTTTTTATTTTTTGATGGTGTCATTTAAGGAACAAAATTTTTCCATTTCAGTGAAATCTAATTTGTTGTACTTTTCATGTCCAGATGATTGAGTTTTAAGTGAACTCATCAGTACTTTTTGTGATAGTGAGGACTGATGGGACAAGCAAGGGATCTAAATGAAGAATCATTCAACCAGTATGCATGTACTCCAAGCTGGGAGGCTGGAGCACGGATAGGCCAGTGTGCACACTGCTTTTTTTATCCTCAAGAGTAAGTTCCTGGGTTTGGATCCCAGTTCTTGTACGGAAAACTAAGTGCGGTGGCAAGTGCTTGTAACCCCAGCAGTGTGGGTAGAGATGGGTAGATCCTGGGTTTCGCTGGTCAGCAAGCCTAACTGAGACAGTGAGCCCCAGGTCCAACAAAAGACCCTGCTCAAATAATAAGACTGAGAGTAACAAAGACAGACACTCAGTGTAGACCTCTGGCTTCCAATTCACACATGTACAGGTGAGTTTACTCACCCAATTACATACAACCCCCAACATCCTACACAAATAATAATAATAATAATAATAATAATAATAATAATAATAATATAAAAAATACTCTAAGCTGAACCAGGCTGCAACATTCCATAAAGCTTAGGACTTTTAAGCCATAGGGAAGCACTACAGCTTCAGTCGGGGGAAGGTAGGTAGCTGTTGGCCCATTGGATTCTTTCGTCCTAAAAGAACTTCCGTTTCTTGCCAAGGCTTGAGAGTGTGGTGATGCTGACTCTGTGCCTGGCAGATCGAAGAGCAGCTGTTCCCTTGGTTTCCCACACCCCCTTAAAGATTTATGTCCATCATTTGGTGTCTTAGTTTTGTGCCACTGAAATTATGAGGAGAGGGAAATGCCAGAGTTTTGTGTTCTTACAAACAGATCTTGAATGGAGAAGGGGAAAGACAGTGCTAAGCCTGTGTCCTGTCTGGGTTTTCTTCTGTATTTCATGGCTTTTGTTTGTCTGTTTGTTTTAAGACAGAGTCTCTTGGTATAACCTGGGTTCTCTTCCTACTTTAGTTTCCTGAATGCTGAGATCACAGGCATGGGCCCGATTGTGTTGTTCCTTAATAGAGGTTTACAATGTGTGTGTGCCCCCGTGTGTGCACTCATGTATTTCATCTCAGTTTGCAGGAGGGAAAAGGAAGGCCTGTGGCTTCCCATAAGGCTGTTACCTGTGCAGAACTTGTCTTGGATGTGTCCCCAAAGACACAGAGAGTCATCCTAAAAAAGAAGGTAAGAGCTCAGAGGCTGGCAGCCAGAGATGGGGGCGCAGTCTCAGCTAGTCACTCCAGGAGCCCTGGAAGCTCTGGGCTCATGCTCCCATTGCTTTCGTGCCGACTGCTGGATTCCAAGCCTTCTCACTCCCGAGTCCTTCCGGAGAGAAGATAGTCCTGAACCCGTGACTGAACCCGTGACTGAACCTGTGACTGAACCCGTGACTCGAGGGTTTTCTTATTTTGTTTTTCTCTTTTCTCACTTCTCTTACCTCCTCAAATTGAACTAAATGAAAATGTCACACTGACAGGTCCCCTTTTTCCTGTTCTCTTAATTAGCATGAGATGAGCAAGGCATGCCTGTGAGTACAGGAAAATATTTCTGTTAGCCAGCCTAGATTTGGCAGGAAAAGCTGTAAAATTGACAGGAAGAGTGGTGATAAATAGTTGAAAATGAAAGATGACAAAATTGGGGACAGCAGAGATGCAGCAACCACTCTCAGAGGAGGAAGGCCGTGGGACTGTCATCTGGAAGGCACAGACCTGAAGAATCTGTGTCATTTAAATGCTACAGTTCAGAGAGCCCTGATGGAGGCCTGTATTTGCTAAGGTGTCCCCACACATGGCGTCAGGTAGCTTGTTTGTAATCAGTCTCACTGTAAGGTTATGCAGATCTGGATAGATTTCTAATAGTCACAGGCCACTCTACACACATTCAGCCCCATGGACTTCTTTTCTCCCTTCCTCTGTCACCTAAAGGTCTAGGGACTAAGTTGCTAGGGAAGAGGAAAAGGGCGCTCGAGGAAGGATGATTTGTCTCCATTTTTTAAGAGGGAGTTCTGGTTGTTTCCAGCTTGGGATAGGAAAGTCCCTGCAGACCATGTGTATCATGTGAATGAGTTAATAGGAGCCAGGCATGTCCACTGGTGTGGTATAGCTCCTACATACTAAGAGTGTGTGACTCTGAAAGCTGCAGCTTGGGTAGAGATCTCTGCAATGGGGTTATGTGAGTTGTGTGAGGGAGGCAACATTACACGACAGTTAAGTGCACTCTGGAATTGAGCAGGTCCAATTGCTCCCACTGCCCGCTGGTTCTGACAGTGTGGGGAACTTACTTTTCTCCAAGCCATAACTTCCTCAGCTATAAGGACAGTGACAGCATGTACCTTGTTGGATTGTTTTCAGGATTAAATGAGTTACTGTACCTAAATCCTTCAGACCAAGGCCTGACCTGCAGCAGATTATCAATAAGTGTTATTGCCTATAGTATATATAATGGATTACATAGACTCCTTTGACTGACCAGGAAGCCTAATTGCAGTATTTAAGTGTTCTAGCAAAGAAAATTAGGCTCAATCAACCAAAAAATAACCTTTAAATACATCCAAGTTCATCCTTGGTTATAATCAATTTATAACTGTTGAGACCGTAAGCATTGGAAGGAGGGAGGACTGCTGTTGTATCTAGCAAATTATAGGAGTACCAGAGACAGGTGCTGCTGACACACATATTCACATATATTCTTGGTATAATTAGACTCTCCTCTGGACTAAAGACATCTGGAGTCATCAAACAGAACAGTGGTAATCATGGCAATATAGCTAGGTACTAGATTGCTCAGTCATTGGCTTCTGATTTTTTTTAAAGGAAAACTACTAGATGTATAAGTTATAAAAATGTCTTTACATGTACATGTCTGTGTATGTATGTTATGTACATGCACTTATCAGAACATTGCCCATGAAATCTAGAAGAGGTTATCAGATCGCCACCTGGAGCTGGAGTTACAAGCAGTTGTGAGTCACTGCCTGATGAGTTTGCTGGGAAGTAAACTTGGGTCCTCTACAAGAGCACATATGTTCCTAACCACGAAGCCATCTCTCCAGCCCCAAAAAATACTTCTTAAAAAATCTGTACTACTTATAAATTTTGGTTGCTTGGTTTAGGAGGTTAATGTGTGTGTCAGCTGGTGAGATGGCTCAGGTTTTGCCACATGAACCTGAGCCCCGGATCTCATGTTGGAAGTAGAGAACCAACTCGTGAGAACTGTCATTAGACTTCCGTGCATGTGCACCATTGGGCACACATGCTGGCATTTAACATGCATCACACATACATACATACACTAACAGCAAAATAAAATAAAAAAATGAAAAAGAGTTTGGCATACTTGACCTAGCTAGAGATTCACAAAAATGAAATCTTTAGTTAACTATTTCTATGGCATGGGAAACATCTAAGTCTAGTTGCAACCGGAGAACTTCCTTGGCCCTTAGAAAGCTTGTGAGGGACAGGGTTAGCTGTGGCCACATCCTTGTGTGTCTGCCCATCAGGAACCAGGAAAGCGCTCTCAGCTCTGGAGAATGACGGGGACGGGAATGCTGGCCCACGAGGGCTCTGCAGTTCCCCACAACCCCAACAGGCCCTCAGCCACACGCTCCATCGAGGGATCTGCCATCCTGGATATCGCAGGCCTGGCCGCTGTGACAGACAACAGGTAATCTGCTGGGTAACTTCTGAGTCAAGCTTATTGATTTTAAATTCACACCCAAGAAATTTGTCCCTCAAAATAAGAGTTCTGTAAACCATCCTGAGAATTCATATTTTATTTATTTATTTATTCTTAATGGCTGATGCCTATCAAATTCTCAGGTATCATTTAATTTTAAAAATGACTGTACTATACCAATGCAGGTATTAAGATCAAATAATAAAATATTTTAAAGAAAACGAACATTTATTTTACTGAAAATTTCAGCCTACCCTTGCTCTTTAAAAGTGAAGTTTGTGTTCTGAAGTTTTTCTAATAATGTGTTAAGTCTTTCAAGAAGAATTAATTTAATAGCACTGTTCAGACCTGATTTTTTATGAACAACTCTCTGGACAGTTTGCATGAGTTAAATTAGCTTTAATGAGTTACTGTATTTACCCATGTGTTAATTTCTCCATAAAATCAGTATGTTTGTTTGCATTAGGTACCGTATTTATTTCCAAAAATAAGTAAGTGAAGGCCCAGGGTAATGTATTTAGAAATGGAACAGTAAAGGCAGTTAGGAAGATTTTTTAACTCTTCAGCAGATAGCCCCTCTCAGATTGCAGGAAGGCTTGCCCTGAGAGACTGCAAGCACCTATGTTTCAGATCTCCATTCTGTTCTTTTGACTTTCCTCATGTTGAGGCTCAACTATGATGCCTGTCAGATTGCAGGATGGGGATACTAGAAAGTGGAGGGACAGAGCCTCAAATTCTCCTCAGGTTTCTACCCAGATGCCTCATTGTGTGCCTCTGTCCAGATATGAGCCCCTGATGCTGAGAAAGCCAGACCGCAGGCGCAGCACAACGCAGACCTGGAGCTTCCATGAAGGAAAATTGACCTGTGGCTTGCATGGACTCGTTGTTCAGGTCAGTTGCTTCTGAACCCCTCAGTTGGAACAAAACAAAGCCTCCCCACCTGGGTTATACATGGTGAATTATTCAGAGAGTAGTACTCTCTAGTTATTCCATTTTTGTTAAAGGCACTCAAGAAACTTTTGCTGTGCATCTGTGTGTTTCTACATGGGAAATATTATTGTCTTTTTTAAATATTTATTTTAAAATATGTTCTTGATTGAAATAGAATTACATTCTTTTCCCCCTTCAGTCCTTCCCAACTACCCTTCCTCAGCCCCCTCCCATGTTCCCTCAACTTTCAAGTTGGATAGCTTCTTTTTCTTGATTATTGTTGTCACATGAATATATACATATGTATGCACAAGTGTTTTAAATGCAACCTGCTGAATCCGTTTTTGTTTTTTTTGTTTTTTTTTTTTTTTTTTTGGTTTTTTCGAGACAGGGTTTCTCTGTGTATCCTTGGCTGTCCTGGACTCGCTTTGTAGACCAGGCTGGCCTCGAACTCGCAAAGATCCGCCTGCCTCTGCCTCCCAAGTGCTGGGATTAAAGGCGTGCGCCACCACCGCCCGGCAAAAACAGACTCTTTTTTTGTTTTGTTTTGTTTTTCTTTTTGAGACAGGGTTTCTCTGTTTAACAGCTCTGGCTGTCCCGGACTCGCTTTGTAGACCAGGCTGGCCTCGAACTCGCAAAGATCCGCCTGCCTCTGCCTCCCAAGTGCTGGGATTAAAGGCGTGCGCCACCACCGCCCGGCTGCCGTTTTTGTTTTTTTTTTGTGTTTGTACTTTTAAGGCTGACCGCTCTGCATTGAGTATCTGACACAGGTGACTCATTACTGCCAGAGATCAATTCTCCTTCTCCCTGCAGTCATTAGTTGCCTGTAGCTCTTTGTCTAGGGGTGGGACCCCACAAAACTTCCCCTTCCATGTGGACATGTCCATTGATATTGCCATTGTTCCTATCCTGTTCATGCAACAGTTTCTAGGAGAGACTGTTTCTTAGCAGGATTCATGGTATTTTGGCATTTATAATCTTTCTACTCCCATACCTTCTGCACCTATGACTCAAGATTTATTTTAATTGTGTGTATGTGTGTGCGCATCTGTGTGTGGTATGTGTACATGGGAGTGCAGGTACCTGCAGAGTCTAGAAGAGGGTATCAGATTTCCTGGAGCTGGAGTTATAGATGGTTGTATGCTACTCAGCATGGGTGCTGAGGACGGATCTTGGATCCTCTGCAAGAGCAGCAAGCAGTTAAGCACTCTTAACCACTGAGCCATCTCTCCAGGTCCATAGGATGTGTTCTTGAAGGTGACAGACCAAGTGTGTTAAAGTAACTGTTCTCCGTGATGACTTTTTTCTCTTCTGTTCTTGGTTTCTCTGACATTTTTTCCCTGATGACATAAATTACATGTGTTAGTTTTAGATCCTGGAAGCTTCACTACTCTTGTAAAGTGAAGGAGCTGGTCGTAAGTTGTACGGTTGTCCTTGCCATCATTGTCATCGTCTTCCTCTTCTTTCTCCTTCTCCTTCAACAATTAGCTTGCCAGTATCCTTTTCTTTCTTTTTAATTTTTGAGATTATATTGTAATTACATCACTTTCCCCTTTTATCTTTTCAAACCCTCTCTTATCCTCCCCACTTGCTCTCTTTCAAATTCATGCCTTCTTTTTCTTTAATTGTTGTTAAATACATATGTGTGTATGTGTGGTATGAAAATGTTTTCAAGGCTTACTGTTTGGTATTATATAACCAACTGGTATGTATAGATGTTTTTGGTTTTTAAATTAATTAATAAATTTATTTATTCATTTTTACATCCTGATTGCAGCCCTCTCCCTCCTCTCCACCCAGTCCCACCCTCCCGCCCTCTTCCTCCTTTCCCCATCCCCTTCTTCTCAGAAAAGGGGAACCGGCCCCCATATCAACCCACTCAGGCTCTTCAAGTCATATCAGGACTAAGAGTATCCTTTTAGAGCCCAGGCAAGGCTGCCCAGCTAGGGTAAAGTGATCTACAGACGTGCAACAGAGTCCAATACATGTATTTGATTTTGCTAATTGCTACATTCTTAGTAGTATCAACATTAGCATTTTGTTGTATTGAATGTGACAATCAAGACAGCTAGATAGTTTCCTTTGTCTCAATTCAGCAAGTCAGTGGCATAATACATTTACAAGTACTTTATAAGCAAATAAGTACTTAGGAAATTGTCAGGTATTTAGATTTCTTCCCTTTCTTTCTTTGGGCTAGGTGTGGGCCCCTGTGTCTGAGGTGAGCAGATAGGAGAGTGGCTTGGAGAGTTGAGCACCATAGCAGAGCTACACAGTGACTGTGAACCATCAGACTCACACAGAACTCAGTAGTCTAGCGTCAGGCCTTCGGCCTTCCACAGTTAGTGTTTCTCTCCCTTGTAGAGTCAGGTTGTCTTCTCATATGGTGGGGTATACAACTGTAAGAAGCCTCTTCTGTTTGGTGAAATTTATTTTCTTTACCTCTGTGGCCCTGAGCTTTTCTCATCAAAGGCCAGCTGCTTACTTATGTGAAGCTCACATCTGGAGTGGATTTGGGATTCTCAATTAACAATACAATTCAGACTTCTAGAGGCAAAAGAAGGCTTGTTATAATTGGTGGGTTCTGGGTCTGACCTTACTTTACTTCTAGTTTTTTTTTTTTTTTTTTTAAGCCCAGTAATCCCAATTTTCTTGGAGCATTTTCCTCCCACTCAAATCCCTTTTCAATGTTTGTTGTTTCCTGTATCTGCCCACCATTTCTTTGCTGTAAATGTGTTTTGGTTAGGAAACTGGGTTTGTTTCATTCTTATGCTAAATACAGTAATAAAAGCTTGCAAATGTTTTCTGACCTGCCCTTTCTAGGTTATGTATATACTGTCTAAACTTGACCTTTATGAAAGACTTTCCTTATATTGAAACCTATCCTATATGCCTTTTCACCAGTAAATATTTAAAATGAGCGAAGATGGGTGGGCATGGTGATGGATACCTACAATTCCAGCAGGAGCTGATAAGTTTGAAGTTACCTAGGCAACAAAGCAAGGCCCTGTCCTGAAAACCAAAACCAAATGAAAAAGGATTGAAACATTTGTTTTCTCTAGTCTATGGTGTGTCCCCACGGGCCTTGCCCTGTAGACCTGCATTTCATGTGGGGACACAGGACTGGGACTTTTTCCAAAGGCTTGCCAAACCGTGACCCAGTGCTATGTCACAGGACAGAAGTAGCACAGCTTAGAATATTGATTGTTCTGCTGTGGACATTAGAGGACCTTTTGCATTAGGACTGGCTTTTTGATTGGAAAGCTGAGTGATTAGTAATCAGTTTTATAATGTTTAAGGTTTTTAGGCAAACCTCAGTGATAACACTCAAAGAAACAAAGCTGGCTTTGTAAACTTATTTTTAGTGATAGAGGTTTATTATATAAGGTGGAATAAAACCAGTCCACTTTGTTTGTGGAATTACCTCTTACTGTATATGCATGTAACTTTCCGTGTTAATGCAGTAAACTTACCTTGCCATTGTATGCAGTCCTACCTTTTTTTTTCTTAAATCTGCAAGACTAACAAATTGTGACTCCCCAAAGGAGAATTTCAATACATTTGTCTCCCAGGCAGTAAGTTGAACTGTGCAAGTCAGTCCTTTGGCCTTTTCTTGTATATCTTTACTTTGACGCCTTTTAGGCCAAAGGAGGGCTTTCCGGATTGTTTGATGGAGCCGAAGTTGTTCTTGGTCCTGACTCATCTGTGGAGCTTTTGGGCCCAGTTCCACCAGAACAACAGTTTGTCAACCAAAAAATGAGGCCTGGTTCTGGAATGTTGTCCATCAGAGTCATCCCAGATGGACCAACACGAGCACTCCAGGTAAGAATCAGAAGGACCGACACAGCCCATGTCCTTTCCTTCCCACCCGCATGGCCAGTTGGTTAATAGATATTTATTTTAGTGTACTCACAGCTGGATTTTAGCTGGTCTCATTTGTAAGAAAGGGCTGGGTCTCCATTACAAGGTTGTGTGGGAGCTAGAGTGGAAGTGAGTGTGAATACAAAGATAAAGTCTAAGAATGCTTAGGAAGTAATCAGGCGTGGAAGTGCTTGCTCAATACTCACAACTCAAGAGGCTGAGGCAGGAGGATCACCTGAATTCAAAGCCTGCCTGGGCTATCTCAGAAGACCTTTATCTCCAATGTATAAGAATTTTAAAAGATAAGAAAACTTCATACTGATATTCTCAGTGTAGTTAACTATTATACTAATTTTGAAATAACTGATGTATGAGTGGTCACTCATGAGAAGAGAGGAGCTTTTCTAGCCAGGTAATCACAGTGCTGTGTCATGAAGGGAGGAGTAGCGAGAGCAGAGGGGCTTGCTTTCCTACAAGACTCCAGCCGAACACTAAGTCAGCAGTAAGAGGGAGCCTGTCAGAGAAAGCAAAGCACAAGGGCTTTGCAGACGTCATTTACCGAGCAGCTGTTAGAAGCAGGCAGTGTTTCAGTTACTAAGCATGTGACTGTGAGCTGACAGTCTGAATTCCATCTTCATAGTTTATTTTAGGGACATAGGCCATTAATGAGAGATAAACACAGTAAGTTATTAAATTAGGGAACTCTAGAGGAACAGAACTTCTAAAACAAATATGTGTATGGATATTGTTATCATTATTATTATTTTTAGTTTTTCACTCAGGGTTTCTCTATGTTGACCCGGCTGGCCTTGAACTCACAGAGATCCACCTGCCTCTGCTTCTGAGTGCTGGGATTAAAGGCATGCGCCACTACACCCAGTGCGTATGGATATTAAAAGGGGATTTATTGGAGTGGCTCATAGGTTGTGGCTTAGCAAGTCCATCCATGGCTGTCTCAATGGGAAGGCCAAGAGTCTGGAGCTGTTAAACCATAAGGCTGAATGCCTCCGCTGGTCTTCAGTATACATTGGAATCCTAAAGAATCAGGTTCTAACACCAGTGAAGGAATGCCTCAGCAGCAGGATAGATGAACTTAACCAGCAAGAGAGAGTGCAAGCAGGCAAAAAGCAAAACCGTCCTTATTCCATGTCCTTTTGTATAGGCTGCCACTGAGTGCGGCCCGGACTTAAGATGGGTCTTCCTACCTGAAATGATTGATCAAGAAAACGTCCACAGGTGTGCCCAGCTGATTGTGTTTTGGTTAATTTTAGATCTAGCCAAGTTGACATCCAACTCTAGCTAGCAGTTATATTTGGGAAGCTGATTAGTGAAGAGACTGGCACATGGCATAGGGCAAGAAATGAGACTAGAGATAGGATTGGAGCCCGAGATTCATAGAATGTTTTGTCCAAGGCAGGCAGGAGTCAGGGGTTGACATGATAAGGATTTATCTGAGATAACTCCAGTATTAGAAAGACTGGAGGCAGAGAAAGCCCAGCTAAGAGGCTCTGGTGTGACCAGAGAGGGCAGTTTAGATAGAGCAAGGTGCAGGGTGAGAGTGGGGGCGGGGTGGAGGGAAGCTAATCTAAAGGAAGCTGATTGATTGGTCAGTGACTTGAGTGTGGGGTAGGCCGGAGGCAAAGTGGCCTCCAGGAATCTGTCCTAAGAAGCAGGGGTCCACATCACTAAGCAAAATACAGAGTAGAGTTGAGGCAAACAGAAGTAGTATTGGTACTTGCTGAACTCATGGCTCTCTGTGATGATGTCCAAAATCCGTTGTGACTTCCCGTGTGGGGCTCAAGGCGAGATGGGTGCTGGAGATGTAGAGTCATCAGTCATAGAGTAACAGGGAGCTGGGGAGGTAAGACAGTCCAGTACTGTGTGGGCATTCTGACATGACACGTCATGCTCCACACCGTAATCTATAGTTTACAGATTTCACAGAGCCATCTGCTCATGGAAAAGGCAAGTGCACTGCAGAGACCTGCCTGTGCTCTGTGAGGCCTGTCCTTGCTTTGTCAAGCCTGCTTCTACTCCATGAGTCACCCAAGGTGTTTAGCTGGATAGAGTGCTATCTAGACTCAGAATCCTACCCGCTCCATTATAGCCCAGATCAAGCCCTAGCATCCTGGAAAGCCATTAGCCTCTGTGGGTTTCCCGGGCACATAGTGACTTGACCAATGGTTGGCATGGAAGTGTGAGCCCTCACTTTGTTTTGTTTGACTTCAGATAATGAACTTCTGCCAGCGGAAAAGTGAGCGTTCATCATATGAAGTAGAGGACCTTCCTGTTACAGAGCAGGAGCTGCAGAAACTGAGGAGTCCAGACACACAGCAGGAGCTGGAAGTAAGTTTACCAGTTTATTTATACATGTGTACATATGTGTGGGTGTGGTACCACAGCATGTGTGAGGTCAGAGGGCAACTTGCAAAAGTCAGTTCTCTCCTTCCACCTTTACCCATTGGGCCATCTTGCCAGCCTGGGCAGTATGTTTTTTAATTGCTGCACATTAATTTTCTTGGTTACCAGTGGGTTGTGAATTTGCTCCCTGATTGTGTGAACTCTAAGGGTGGGGTGCTGTTTCACTGTGTTTACCATGTACACATGTGTGTTTATGTCATTCGAGTGATGTCTGGAGCTCAGGTGGAGATTTGCTGTAGTGATGAGATGACAAAAAGGAAGCTAAAAGATCCAAATTTTAATAGTATTCAAAGAATAAGAACATTTGATTTTTTTTTTCCTCCATCTGGCTCAAATCCTTCTTCATTTTCTTTGTTTGGGCTTTGGGGAAAGAATGACAAGTTTGAGATCAGGATAAGATACCCATGAGGATGGGTGCGTATTTGATCTCGTTGAGTGGTGTGCAATCAAACGCCTGTGTGGAGCCGTGTCAGAGGCTGTGGAAGTACATAGAATAATCTGCTAGGGATTCATGTCCAGACAGGGAGAGAGCTTCTAGAACAATCACTGCCCTGTATTGTACAACATCCGTGTGTGATGGGTAAGGTGTTCTCACGCCCCCTGGCATTCTGACCTGGCTGAGGAGTCCATCCAAAGTGAAGGCTTGACTTCCAGGGAGGACACTAGAGCCAGAAGGGTGACTGACTGGTGAGACTCGCAGTGGTTTTATACTCTTCAGAGGTAAAGAGTGGAGGGACTGAAAGCCACTCATGTCTGTGTACTCCTGGCCACTGTGAGCTTTGTTGTAAACAGTTAATGGCCACTGCTTTGATTTGCTTTCAGGTGCTTGTGCGGTTAGAAGGTGGAATTGGTGTCTCTTTAATTAATAAAGTCCCAGAAGAGTTGGTCTTTGCAAGCCTTATGGGAATCAACATACACTACACCCAGCTGGCAACCAGTCACATGCTTGAGCTCAGCATACAGGATGTGCAGGTACCAGGATGATAGTGTTGTCTTATCTTCATGCTCCACATCCACCCGGATCAAGAGTTGCTGTCTAAACATAATTTTATATTTTGGGGGAAATGTCTTTTTCCCTCCTCCTTTAAAAAAATTACTTTCGCTGGGCGGTGGTGGCGCACGCCTTTAATCCCAGCACTTGGGAGGCAGAGGTAGGCGGATCTTTGCGAGTTCGAGGCCAGCCTGGTCTACAAAGCGAGTCCAGGACAGCCAGAGCTGTTAAACAGAGAAACCCTGTCTCGAAAAACCAAAAAATAAATAAATAAATAAATATTTATTCTTTAAAATGTAAATATGTGTGTGTGTGTGTGTGTGTGTGTGTGTGTGTGTGTGTGTGTGTGTGTGCTAGTGCCAAGGGAAGACAGAACTTCTAACTCTGGAGTTAGAGGCAGTTGTGAACCACTCAACATGAGTGCTGGAAACCATACCGAGGTCCTTTGCAAGAGCTATAAGCGCTTGTAACTACTGAGCCGTTTCTCCAGCCCCAGAGGAAATAACTGATCTTCAAATATCCTGTGAAGAGCTTCCACCCCAATGTGTCTGACAAATTCTCTTTGTTTTTGAGACAGGATCTTACTATGTATGTAGCCTTGGCTGGCCTATAATTTACTATATAGGACCAGGCTGGCCGGGAACTCACAGAGATCTGCCTGCCTCTGCCTCCTGAGTCCTGTCATCAAAGGCATGGTCATTATGCCTGGCAATACAGATAAAGATGAATTCCTGATGCTCTGGCTGGTGTGTCAGTTCTTTAGATAGCTAATGGGGGGTGGTGGCTGGTGTATGCACAGTGTACACATGGAAGTCATGGGACAAAGCCAATTCTCTCCTTCTTCCTTTACCTGGATTCCAGAACTTGAACTTAGGTAATCAGGCTTTGTGCTGTCAGGCTGTGTCACCAGGCTCAGGTTTCTCATGTTATCATCTTAGGAAAAAAAAAAAAAAAAAAAAAGAACAGATTCATATAGCCTTCTCCTGGGGGTCATCTTGGGGATAAACAACACGGTCTGACTTCTACTTCCAGGCCAGATGGAGTAGCTGAGTCTGGCTTTATTCTGCTGTCAAGATAAGCCCTAAATCCACATAAAGTAACAACAGCTTCAGGACACTGGACATCAGAGTACAAAGGACAGTGACCCATGCAAGATGAAAAATAAAAGAGGTGAACTTTATGACCGACTTAGCCCCAGCACTTTCCAGGCTATGGTCCTGGGAGAGGAGGCTGAAAGAGAGGCCTGCAGAGTGGAAGCACTGAGAAGACAGAACTGAGCATCCACAGAGATCAGCAGCTGAGTACTTCACATTGCGCCTGTGTGGGGAGGGCCGCACAGGAAGAGATCCAGTACAGTGCCGATCTGTGCTCAGAAGCTACTCCCAGGAGGGTCTGAAGAAGCAGGCTGTGAGCTGCAGTGGGAAACCCAGTGTGGGGGACATTGAGAAGAGTCTCAGGAAGTCTTGCCCTCATGGTTTAATGACCCCCAGATTGAATGCTGAATGCTGCTCTGACCTTGTCTTGAAGATCATGAAAAGATCTCAAGGGTCAACCATTGTTCCAGGAAATGGACGATGTCCTCCACAAGCCTCATAATGTATTGGGGTGCAGACACATCAAACTCCCAACAAGGCAAAATTGATAGGCTGTAAGCAGATGCCATGCATGTAGATGAGCAGCACAGTGTGAGGACAAGAGTGCTTTCAGGACGGACCCAGTGCTCCCACAGTCGTTAGGACACATTAAAACCATTATCAGGGCTGCAGCTTTGTGTATTTAAAAAGTTGAATAGAGACCCAGAAAATAAAAACTGACTTCAGGAAATGAAAATTTCACTGGATATCTATAACATATGATCTGGATGGGAACTCCAGTTGGTCCCCCCATGCTCATGGGCTCCATATCTGTGCTGAACCTATTCAGACCTCTCTCCATATCATTATTTCCTAAACAAAACATAACAACCATTTCTGTAGCACTTACATTGTATGAAGTGCTGTAAGCCACTTACTAAAAGTAACTATAAAGTGTGCAGGAGGCTGTATGTAGCTGTGCACAATACCACACTGTTTATAGGCCAGAGCACTCATGGATCTTAGCATACAGGGTGCCTTGGAACCAATTCACTGCCACCATGAAATGTCATAGGTTATATAAGACTAATAGTAAAATGAATCATGGGTAAAAAACATAGTAACAAACATAAGATGACAAAGATAACAATAGATTTCTTGTTGGGAACAATGCAAGTGAGAAGATAGTCAGCAACATCTTTAAGTATGGAAAAGATGGCAAAAAGCTATCATTCTAGAAACCTACTCCTAGAAAAAAGTATCTTTCAAATATAAGGGTATCTTAGTTACTGTTCTATTGCTGTGAACAGACATCACAACTAGGCAGTTCTTACAAAAGAAAGCATTTAACTGGGGTCTTGCGTGCAGTTTCAGAAGGTTAGTCATTATCATGGTGGGGAGCATGGTGGCACACAGGCAGACATGGTGCTGGGGAATAGCCAACGATTGACATCCTGATCCACAGGCAGCAGGCAGGTAGTGAGACTGGGCCTAGCATGGGCTTTTAAACCCCAGAGCCCACCTCCAGTAGCACACCTCCTCCAACAAGGCCACACCTTCTAATCCTTCCCTGAACTAGGGACTAGACATTCAAATATAGGCACGCATGGGAGTCATTCCCATTGAAACCACCACAAAGGGTGAAACAAAAATGTTCTTAGACAGAGAAATGATAAGGCATTTATTATCAAAGACCCCAGCTTTCAAAAGCATTAGAGAACATCACCCAGCAGACAGAAAAGGCTGCTAATAGAATTAGAATTGACACAAAATAGAGAAGAAAACCTGAAGTGAAGACATGAAAAAATATGCAAGACTAGGCTTCTTAAGTAAGTCCCCTAAGGAGGTAATGGTTGGACAATCGTGACAACACTGCCTCTTGTGTCTGTACCACATAGGAAAGTAAAATGATTAAGAGTGGAGAAATGGAAATACAGCACTGTAATTTTGTACATGAAGTGGTATGATGTCATTTAATGGTAGATCAACTCATTGAGTTAAATACTATAACCCCCCCAAAATAATAATAGTTGTAGGTAATTAATAAAGTAGAATGGTAAGTGCTTAATAAATCCAAGAGAAGGCAGAAAATGGGGAAGACAACATATGGGACTGACAGCAAACCATAGCAGCATGGCATACAGAAACTTAATGATAAATTGTCTGTGTGACCAACATAGAGATGATCAGATTGCATAAAAATGCAAGCCTCAATTGCTACCCACAAGAAACACAATATATTAGTAGAGCCTGTATACGATCAGCATGGAGGCCGAGACATGAGGATCATGTGTTCAGGGTCAGCATATGCTATGTGGTGAGACCCTGTCTCCAACCCCCTACTTGATAGCTATAAAGATACAAATAGATTAAAATGGCCTAAGGCTGGGGGGGCACACTGCACTTTAACTAGTCATGAGGGAGGAAGTAGGAGTCACACTGATTAATGTCAGAACAAAGAATATTAGCAGAGATAAAGAAGGTAATTTCCTAATGATAGGAGAATTAATTAATCAAGAGGACATGACACATGTGAACACTGATATGCCTAATCACAGACTCTAGCCTTCTGACATTGTGACACTGTGTCAACTGCAGAAGTCTCACTTTAGAACTGAGCAATTGAATTACAAAGAGAAACCGCACAAAGAAAAAAGAAGAATCTCAGAATGTTTTAGTAAGCTTATTATTTCGTGTTGTGCTGCATTTGTAGCTGTTCCGGGCTGCACATGGCTCAGAGCCTGAGGGTTGGACACCCCTGACTAGAGCTCTCATGTATGTGGGAGAGAGCTGGTAAGATGACTCAGTCGATACAGGAGCTCGCTCTCAGATCTGATGAGAACTGACTCCCACAAGGTGTCCTCTGACCTCCACACATATGACCGACCACATGAACATACATCATACACACCTGCATGCATACACAGGCACAGAGGTTTAAAAACAGAAATATTGAAAGAGAGAAAGTAAACAAAAACAGAAAGAAAAAAGAAAAACTAAACGTCTGAAATTCATGAACTAGAATCTATGATTGCTGAAGAAAAAAATCAGTGAGATTAAAAGTCATCTTTGGGGCCTGGAGAGCCAGCTCAACCTTCAGATGACCTGGCCTTTGCTCTGTCTTGTCTTCAAGGAGTTTGAAAGGAGGGAGAAGCATCAGCAGCACAGCACTGGCCTTGGGCAGATCACACCTAGATGCAACCAGTTCTGTTGGTCAGCTTGAGCAAGGCCTGCTCTCCACTTCTCCGTCTATCAGCTAGGAACAGTGAGCTGAGGCTTGTCAAATGTCACATGTACAGTGACCTGCATAGTGCTAGGCACTGAAGGTTGTGATACGTGTGGCATCCAGTTTTTGACATGGCGGGTCTACTCAACTGATGCTTTAAGTTTTTTTTTTTTTTTATCAATTTTGGAATTACTTTTTAACTGGCAAATAATTGTATCTATCTATTGTGTCAAATATGAGGTTTGAAATAGATTCTATGGAGTGATTAAATTGAGCTAACTTCTTAGTCTGCACTAAATGAAGCCTTAGTGAGGTAAATACCTACCTAAAAAAATAACTTCCCTTGTGATTTCTGCTGTTACTATGTTGTTATTGTCAATACAATTTTTATGTATTTTGTGCATTTATATGTGTGTGTATGGCAGAATGTGGGTGTGGAGGTCAGGGGACAACTTGAGAGAATCAGTTCTCTCTTTCCACTACATGGATCTTGGAGAGAAAAGTCAAGTCTGCAAGTGCTGCAGCAAACACCTTTACCTGCTGGAGCATTTTGCCAGCCCTGTTGTTATTTTTGAGACAGGGACTCACTGTGTAGTGTTTTCTGGCCTCAAGTGCTCAATTCTCCTGCCTCCACTTTGCCCATTATCATCACCACCACTGGTCTTGGATTAGAGAGAGAGAGAGAGAGAGAGAGAGAGCACACGAATGCACGTGAGTGCTGTAGCTGTGATGTGGCAGAATGGCCAGGGGACTCTGAGTAGCCTGCATAGTATGAGGCACCAAATGTAAAAAAAACGGTAACTGAGCAGCTTGCCTTGTTTGCTTCTGTTTTGTTGGCTTTCCCTGCCCCAGGTGGACAATCAGCTCATTGGCACCACTCAGCCCTTCATGCTCTATGTGACCCCCCTGAGCAATGAGAACGAGGTTATTGAGACAGGTCCTGCTGTGCAAGTCAATGCAGTGAAGTTCCCCAGTAAGAGCGTGCTGACCAACATCTACAAGGTGGGTTGGCGGGGAGGCTGGGGCGATGACATGTAGGAGGCACACTTGCTCTCTGACAGCCAGGTCACAGAGCGAGCATCAACACAGTGTGTGCACTAAGGTGGCTCTAGGGGCTGAGCCACATGTGGCTTTTGTTTGACCATTGAGAGAAATGATCAGAACACCATTTCTTGGCACCTTGTGTCCTCAATTGTGTAGTACTAAACCACGTACTGAACCACAGAGGCCAGAGTCTTCATGTAGGGTGCTGTGGTCTATTACTGAAGGTTTTGTAGTCCAGAAATAATTCTGGAGATCCCTTGGAACAGACAGTGTGCTATGTGAACTCCCATGCATGGACTAACAGCTGAAAGTTAAAGGGAGAAAGCTCTCTGACCTGGAGGGGTCCCCAGGTAGAAGCTAGCTGTCCTAGCAGCAAGCTGCAAAAGTGGGAGCTGATGGGCACCAAGCCCTCCTGCAGCCCTCCACCACAGACATGTAGTTTCTGTTTACTAGTGAGTTCCTGGGAATTAAGCAGAAGGGTAGCAGAGTATCCACTGAGCACCTCGAGTTCTGTTCACTGTAATGAGGTAAAGAGAGGTGAGCCACAAGTCGTTTATCATTAAATCACACAGGTAAAGAAACCATGAGACAGGGTCTTGCTTTGCTGCCCAGGCTAATGTGGAACCTGCGGGCTCAGCCTCCTTCAGCAGCTGGACCTATACCTACCTACCTCACTGGCACCTGCTCACTGGCACGAATGAAAGCTTCCTTGGCGCTTGCCTGTAAACCAGACTTTCTTTTTCTCTAGCATCTGATGGTCACGGCTCAGAGGTTCACAGTTCAAATTGAGGAGAAACTGCTGCTCAAGCTACTAAGTTTCTTTGGCTACGATCAGGCAGAATCAGGTAAAGCTGATCACTCTACGCTTCTGCCTGGGATTGGCCCACAGTAGTGTGTTAGTCCCTTTGTAAAACACAGGCAGTCCCTCGACACCAACCAAGCTGGCTGTTGCCTCCTAGCCTGAGCTAGCAAGCTCAGTTTTGCAGTTTAGCATCTCTCTTTCCGAAATTGTTTGTTGTTGGAGTTATGTCCAGGAACTAGACAGCCCCAGAGGATCTTAGCATCCTGGAGTTTCCAACGGCTGGCCACTAGGAAGCAGTACACCCTCTCTCTCCTCTTCGCTTTGCAAGTTCTGTCCCTCTGGTCTCATGTAACAGAATGATGACCATCATTTAGCAGACCACTTTGTTTATGAAACCAGCTCAGGGCCAGGAGTCTGAAATGCCTTTTTGGCAGTTGCTTTGGTTTACTTTGAAAAACGGAAATTGGCTAACCTCAGTTACTGACTTTTGACATCTGTACCCCTGTGCCTTAAAGCTGTTACAAGGTTTCTTTCTTGTTGCTGTCCTCTGGCCTTTGGAGAAGGAGGATGATCACTATCAGAAAGCATGCATTTCCACAGAGCTGTTGTCTCTTTAGTTTCCTCATCACAGCCCGGTCTCCTGCTGCTTGGTGATTCCTCAGCGCTACAGCTGAAAAAGAACTCAATGATGCACAACCTTTTGAAAAGATTCAGTGTGTGTGTGTGTGTGTGTGTGTGTGTGTGTGTGTGTGTGTGTGAGTGCCCTGCATGTGCAGGTGCCTGTGGAGGCCAGAAGAGTGGGGAGTCAGATCTCCTGAAGCTGGAATTACAGGCGGTTGTGAGCTGCCTAATGTGGCTGCTGGGAACTGAACTCAGGTCCTCCATTAGAGCAGCAAGCGCTCTCAACTGCTGCTTTCTAGCTTTCTAGCTACTTGGCTAGTTTTTTGCTTGTTTATTTGTTTGTTTGTTTTGAGATATATATCTTTGTTGTTCATGTTCAAGCTCATGAGCTTCCATGCTTTAGCCTTTTAAAACCTAAACTAAAGAAATGACAGGAAGCCGGGTGGTGGTGGCGCACGCCTTTAATCCCAGCACTTGGGAGGCAGAGGCAGGCGGATCTTTATGAGTTCGAGGCCAGCCTGGTCTACAAAGTGAGTCCAGAACAGCCAGAGATACACAGAGAAACCCTGTCTCGAAAAACAAAAAAAAAAAAAAAAAAAAAAAGAAATGACAGGAAAGAGTCTTTTGTTCTGTCTGCATTTGCCCACCATGTTGGCTAGAGGGGAAATGTTTATACATTCCCACAATACAAGAAAAATATTTTTTGGGTTTACACTCTAGATTTAGAATTCAGTATTACAAATAAAATAGGATTATGCTTTAAGACTATTTAGGATTACCTAGGGATTTTGCTCAGTGATACAACAGCCAGGTAGCATGCATGGAGTGCTGGGCTGTCCTTAGAGCCTCAAAAAGAGAGAAAGGAAAAAAGAGGAGACAGGTATCCGGAAGGAAGAGCAAGGCCCTGTCTGTTTAGTACCGTGCTTTCCACTTTGGCTCAGGCTCCAGTTTATCGGAAGTGCACAGCCATCTGAGTGCCCAGCAGCCAGGCAGGCATTCTGTTTGGCTCCTTCCCTGTGACATTCAAGTTTCATGAGTCATGCTTTTCTTGTGAGTCCCTTGGAAATCTCTTACAGCCTTGCACAGAGGACGTAGGCTGTTGGGAAGACCTTGTCCGCCTGTCATTGCCCTTCTCCACTTTAGTATCCAGTTCTTTTCCTAAGTACGGAAGGCAGATCTCCCTCAGAGCATCCTTCAGCTTTGAGTAGAACTGATAGCAGCTTCGACTGCGAATGTACTAAGTAGCTGTGAGTGTTCTCTCTGGTTTTCCTTCGGAGATGCAGTGAGCCAAAGGGAACCTGCTGCCTGACGTGTGAGTCCTCCCATGCAAAGAGTGCATTTCTGTTCTAGCCCATGTCCGTCCTTTGTACTAATGGACTGGCAATTAAAAACTGCCTTGATTACCCTGCTCCTGAGACTTGCCCTGTTTGGGCAGGGTGCTGCTGTGAGGTAGCTGTACCAGCTCTTCCTCAGGAAATGTGTTCTCATAGTGTTGTTCATGCTGAGAGTGTCCTTTCTGGTTCAGCTTCATTCTAGATTCTTATGACCTGGATTGCAGGTACCAGTAATGACAGCAATAGTTCTGGAAAGTCTGTGGCCAGCAAGTGAGCCTGTGACCTTTGGCTTTCTGAGATGCTGTCTGCTGGATGGCACAGTCACGGGTAAACAGATGAAACTAGCCTATCTTTGGCTAGCCAGCGGAAAAGTGTGCTTTATGTAGAATTGACATCTGCGAACTGTATTCGTTGCTGAGCCCACAGAAAACTAAGAAAACAAGATGACACATTTTGTTTGTGTACGTTTTTATGTGAGGTCATGTATGTTTGAGTCATGATGCCAACAACTTTTGGTTTTGTTTTTTTTACTTCTGCCTTTGGATCAGAGGTGGAAAAATATGATGAAAACCTCCATGAAAAGACAGCAGAGCAGGGGGGAACACCAACTCGATACTACTTTGAGAACCTCAAGATCAGCATCCCCCAGATCAAGCTGAGTGTGTTCACTTCCAACAAGCTGCCGCTGGACCTTAAGGTGAGCTGGCAGCTGGCACACTGTCCGCGGGAGTGTGCGCTGACTGTTTGCTTTCTCTGTCTGAAATTAGCACGCGCGGCCTTCCTTTTGCACCTTTCCTTTCATAGGTGTTCATTAACTCATGCAGTATTCTTTGCCGATGTTTGCGTATAACTTTGCTGAATATCAAGACATTACTAAAAAGGGTAAAACAGGGTGATGCAACACTCATTTGCTCTTTGGGTGGCTCTAGGCTTACCTCAGAGAAGCAGAAACCTCTTCCCTGGGCTTCTTGTCCTGGTCTGAGACTGAGAAAGTCTTTCTTTTGACCTACTACCCAGATCTCTCTTACTCTCTTCTAAGCATCTGTTTGTTTATACTGTGATGACTGTCACTAGGAAGATCTGCCACCTTCAAGGGAGACTCAGCTCTTAGCTTGCTGGGATGTGGCCTTGTAACCCTTCTCCTAACTGTCTTGGTCCATAGGTGAGCAGTGCAACCTCACTAACCACCTTCATTTTTAGTAACAAGGAATATTTTAAGGAGGGGAGAGGGCTGATATCCAGTCCAAGTCTATGTGGTATCTGGGTTCTGCACCGGGCTGTGCTGACCCCTGGCACATAGGAGAGGATGTTTGCTGTTAGACTGCGCCTCCTTAATGGTACACTTGCTTGGTAGGCAGGGAAACGGAAGTTCATTATTTTCTTCTTCAGCCTGTTAAGTAGCATGGTGATGCTGGGAGCAGGAGTAGGGGCAGCTGGTTGTTGAAACATCTTGCCTATTCTAAATCTGTCTCCTCAGACTGTCAGCGATTGCTTCTGGTTCTTCCTTGTTCTGAGCTTGAAGACAGTTGTCCAACCCTCCCTCCTCCCACTGCCCACTCCTTTTCCCTACTGGCCTATCTGCTTGCTCTCAGAAGATCTGGGACAGCTGCTTTCTCCACAGAGGGACATCTAGATAGCTGAAAGGAGCCGTGTAAGCCTGCATTGTTGGGCTCAGATGCCCATGCAGCAGGAGTGCACAAGGAAGGCAGCACAGCACCACTGCAGCCCATCGGTGTGGTTGGGGGTGCGAACCCAGCCCTGCCAAAAGTTCAGGTTTTCAAAGAGAGGCTTGAAGTCTGCATTTCTATTGCATTTGGAATCTCCTAGTTTTTCAATGTTGGCAACTAGTTCACATTAAAACAACAAAACAACAGAAAAACCAACAAAAAAACAGCCTCATGAACTTGACGGAACAGATGTGTGGGCCTCACGTGCCACACCCTGCCATCTCTCAGCTTCTAAAATAAACCTATAGGTGATAAGATAGCTGTCTGCTCAGTCTCAGATTCTAGATAAGGCTAGGATAGGGGTGATGGCCTCAGTGAATGCAGACAAGGGACAGCCAGCTGGGTCCAGGAGCAGTGCCATGAGAACTGTAACTCAGTCATCTTCTCCACCCACCGCCCTGCTGCTTAATCTGCCCAATGTTGATTTCCCAGGAGGCTGGAGATGCTCATAATTAGCCTGGGAGTGAGGGGAAAACCATGGGAAAACTACTATCCTGCTAATATCCACAAGTGTCCACTTGACTTGTGTGACCTTTGCAATGGGTTTGTTTGATAAAGTTAGTTCCCCCAGAACACTTGGATCTCACCCAGCAAACCAATGCTAAGCATTTACTGCAAGTGGAAGACATCCTGCTTTTAAATCATATTGTTAAAGAGCACAGACCCCAGCATTCCTTTCAGTGCTCCCAGCAGAAGTGCCTGGTCCCCAGTTCCATGGTACTGATGCATGTGTGCTCTGCAGCTCTACTGGTGCTGTGTGTGCTCTACTGAAGTGAACACAGTCCTTCCTGTTGATTGTCCGCCTGGCACTCTATTGAAGAACCATTTTTAGAGTGCTGTTAAGCAGTTGCTATGGCCTGTCTGTGTTTCAGCAGGATCTTGGGATTGGGACTTCAAAGTTGAGCTCTGGGCTTGTGGAAGTCACCATGTTCCTTCTGGAGTCTGGGACCCTAAGATAATAATCACTTATTCAGAGTTTCCTGAAGAGTAACAGCTCTTAGGAAGGGCAGTGCTCTTTCTGATGAATATGGAATCACTGAAAACATGTACTTAGGAAATGGAGCCCTCTCCTTGAGCAGCAGCCACAGGAGTCTGACTAAAAGGTAACCCTGTCTTAGTATTGAAGGAACAATTGCCTCCATTCTTTGGGTTACCCTGCAGGAGTGATGCTGTCAGAAATCTTGGAGGAGGGGTGGCTATCCAGGTTTACACTGAGGTACATTGTTGCCAGATGCAGTGTCTGTCTGTGAGTCAAAGGCATCCATACTGTCCGGGTGACTCAGAGCTGGCTCCATCTGCTGTCTCCATTGGATTCATGACTGACAGAAGAAGGGAAGCTAATATTCCATTTCACAGACACAAGAGCATGACTGCCCCTGCCTTCTCTTTACATTCTGCATGGAGTTTGCATGTTAGAGATGCTATGGTCATATTGAAAAGTCAGGTAGCTTTTATATGGGGATTTCCCCAATTCCTTTAAAGATCAAAAGGTACCAGGGACCAGGGGGTCTTTAAAAGGTTTCAAAAAGTGGCCTAGAGCAGGCCTTTTCCCATTTAGAGCATTGGGGCATAACAAAAGACGGACCTTAATTGAGCAATCTAGTTTGGAAGAAAACCCACACTTTAATGGTCAGAGAGCAGGCGGGTGGGGGTAAAGGGGGGATTTCAAACAAAGACACTATTTAAAAAGCCTAAAACTGTCTTCTCAAAGGCTTGAAATAATTTGTTGGGAAACTTCAGACCCTTTACTTTTTCCCTCCCCTCCCTAAATAAAAACCAGATTTGTTAAAAGGAAAAAAGATCCAGTATTGTTAATTGTGTTTCAGAAAGTGCCAGAGAGGGAAGTAGCCCCTGTAGCTTTAAACACTGTCCCCAAAGGGAAATAGGCAAATACCCGCTTCACATAAACAGTCTCTATGTGCCATAAATAAACCTTTAGAGAATGAATTCCAGACAGTTTTGTTTAGTGTGGGATAAACTAAGAAAGGAAAGGACAGAGCCCAGGGACTAGCTGTGATCTGAGGCCTCATGGACAGGTATTTCTTCTTTCAACTCCATTTCTGGAAGGCTTCAGCTGTTTTGTCTAGGAGGTGGGAGTGGATAGTTTCCTATTTTATTAAGAACTTAGGAGCACAGGTTGCTTTCTCTAGAATACATTTTACAACAGGAAACTGCTACTTGAGTAAAATAGCATCAGTCCTCCGTCCTACTGTGTGTAACCATCCTGTTTGGGTTTCTTTTCCTCTGTGCCTTCTTCCACTGACCATATCAGCCTGAAAGTGGCAGAGGAATTCACAGCAACAGGCCGGCCCTGTGCCTTTGCAAATAAGGGACCCCAGACCGTAAATGTCTAAGTGAAGACAGTTTCACTCCAGGGCTGGGTACTTCCTGGGTTTCAGGGGGGTGGTGCCTGTTGTGAGGGCTTGGCAGCTTGGTAGAGGTCAAAGGTCCCTGCAGCAGTGTACCAATCTTCTTTAATGTTTGGTTGCGGTGAGGAAGTTGTGTTTTGGTGTTTTTATTTTGTTTTAAGTTTTTTGGCTTAAGCTTTTGTTTAAGCATGCTTTCTAGTCTGAACTGACTGGGGTTGCATTGGTAAGACCATGTGCTCACACTTCAATCCCTTTCACAGCATGCTTGGCCTTTAGCTGTAAATAAGGAGTTAAGTTGGCTGACTACCAGTTTCTCTGCCTGTGAAATGAAGGAAATTTAGGCACACTCTTTTATGACATGCCCTCTTACTCTTGGGTGGGGGCATGGTTGAATGAATGGCAGAAGGGTTTTGGGAAGAAATAGTGGACCCTTCTGGCTTGTGTGCTTTCTACCAAATGGATAGTTGCTGTTATAAAAACAGAACGTCCAAGTCTAGGATCTGCTCATGGCTAGTCATATGACTTTAGTTATGCATTTAACATATCTTCTGTCTGTGTGGGAGGGTAGGGGCAGGATGACCTTGAACTCAGTCTGTCTCCCAGGGTAGTTTTGAAATTAGCAATCTTGTTGTCTCAGCCTCCCAAGTGCTAGAATTAGAGGGCTAGGCCACCACACTGGCAACTTAAAGATCGTCTTTGCCTCTAAAATTCTTCCTTCTGGTATTATCAGTGACATCCAAAGTAGCAGACAATGCTCTTTCCCTGTCCTCTGCTATTTTCCTGCCATGTCTCTTCTAGCCCTCCTCCCTCTACTGTTGCTTCTTGGTCTGTTTTGATTTGTTCTTCTTTGTGTTAAATGCCAGGTTTTGCTTCTGTGAATTGTCTGCCCCTGGCCAGTTTTCTATCAGATTATTGGTCTTCTATCTCTTCTCATTTTACAGACTCTTTAGAAAAGTCTTGTCTTTGATGGAAGTAACAAATGCTTTTCAGGGTTTAATTTGCCTTTTGTTTGTTTGTTTTGAGACAGGGTTTCTCTGTGTAATTGTCCTAGACTGCTTTGTAGACCATTGTGACCTTGAACTCAACAGAGATCCACCTGCCTCTGCCTCCGGAGTGCTAGAATTAAAGGCGTACATCACCATGAACACTTACTGGGATGCTAGCACATATCTTGTGTCTGCTTCATAAGAAGCTAAGATCTGGGGGTGTGGCTCAGAGGCCGAGGGCTTCTCTAGTGTGCACGAGGCCCTGGGTTCAGTTGCACCAGACAAAAACAAACCAACAAAACCCCAGGAAAGCTATTTCTTCCAATTACTGATGGGAACGCAGAACAATGGACTTTTCTAGACTAATGGAAGAAGTGTGAGCTTTCCTAGCTGCTCTGTGAAACTGTTGAACAGTATGTACTCAGGTTCAACATAAGAGCTAGTAGCTCTGCTCCTCCTAGACACGTACCAACCAACCCAACCCAACCCAAACAAACAAAAAAAAATGCAGATTTGCCCAAAGGACATGTCTATGAGTGCCACCATTACTTCATTTGTCACAGCAAAAGATTTTCTATGGTGGGGTGTAGCAGTGCATACCTTTGATCCCAGCACTCTGGAGGCAGTGACAGAAGGATCTCTGTGAGTCTGAGGCCAGCTTGGTCTATATAAAAGTTCCAGGCCAGCCAGAGCTGCATAGAACCCTGTCTGTCTCAAAACATTAATAGAATAAACATTCTACCAACACTAATGGTTAAATGGGATTTTACTTGTGTGATGTAATATTATATAAAAATGAAAATTAATAAGATACAGCTATATGCAACAACCTAGTGAAATTCAGCAAAGTACATAACAGCATGTATTTATGGAAAATGCAAATCAGGAAAACAATCCGTAGAGGGAAGAAACAAATCTGCACAGGGAGCGGGGTGCTTTCAAGGCAGAAAAGATCATCTGCTTTCTGACCTGGGGACTGGAGAAATGGCCTAGTGTTAAAGCTCTTGCCACTGTAAGCAAGAGGACTGGAGCTACGATCCCCAGAATACCACATAAAATGCTGATTGGGCATGCTGTCCATCCAGTCTTGGAAAGCAGAGAGAAGATCCCTGGAGCAAGCTGGTATTAAGACTGATTGTCTGGGAACTCTGGGTTCGATGGAGATAGCCTGCCTCAAAAGAACAAGGTGGTGGAGAGTCAAGGAAGACTCAGATATCAGCTTTGCGTTTCAGTGTGTACATGCTTACACATGCGCACACTATTGTGCTTTTATTTATATTTTTTTTTTACTTTATTTTTTATTTCTTCAAGTTACATCACAATTGAAATCCCCTCCCTACCCCGCCTCCAGTCCCACCCTCCAGATATTCTATTGTGCTTTTATAACATGCACACACACCCTTGCATGCATAGCATATATGCAGGAACATGCAAGGGAAGATAAGAGGCAGGAATGGTAGGAGAGAAGAAAACAAACTGAGTCTTGTGTGATGACGGCGCTGTCCCTGTGCATTGTGTGATGGCAGCGCTGTCCCTGTGCGTTGTGCATTAGTCAAAAAGGAGAGAGAGAGACTGTGGCAAATGGGCCCCAAACAGACCAGAAGGCATTCTGCTGTGAGGCTGGCAGTGTTTGCTGCTATAATGCTGAGATATCTGTGACTTTGGCTAATAAATATGTGTATCTTTTTTTCTGTGATATTTTGCTTTTGTAATTATAGGGGAAATCCTTATGTCTAAATGTTAACCCTTAACTCATAGTTTTTCCTGGATTCTAGAATTATAGCACCCTAGAAAACCATCCTGTGGCTGAAGTCTGTAGTTTCCTTTCTTCCCTAACTAGGCTCTGAAAAGCACTTTGGGATTCCCACTGATTCGGTTTGAAGATGCTGTGATCAATCTGGACCCGTTCACTCGGGTGCACCCCTACGAGACCAAGGAGTTCATCATCAACGACATTCTCAAGCACTTCCAAGAGGTGTGCATGCACAAGGGGGAGGGAGGGTGGGAGCAGCCAGGGCCAAGCAGTTTGTTTGGGGTGTTGGGAATCTTGTTACTAAAATACCACTACCAAGACATGTCACATGTCTTGAGGGTCAGGTCTCTCTCTCTTACACACACACACCCTAGATATCCCAAGAATCCCAAGATTGACTTAGGAGCTGTTTGTCTTGTCCCTTGGAGCCTGTCCCAAGGCCTTCCCTAGGTTAGTGACAGCTCTTAGTGGTTTAGGCGATGCTTCAGTGACAACACAGGGTACTGTGAACTCTTTATGTACCAGGCATGGGTTGCTTTCAACAACCAAACCACTGTTCTTAGCACCTCTGAAATCTTGACCTTGAGTTGAACTTGTTTCTTTTTAAACCAAATTGGACATTTTCCATTTTGTATTTTTAATCTAGACTGCACAGCCTCAAATATAGAGCCTTCAGTGGATCATCGATCATACAGAATTAGTTTTTACAGTCAGACTTATCTCGTCTTGCCTCCTCTTTTGCCTCCCTTGTTTCCTTCCCTAACTGGGATATTTCCCAACCTGCCTCTAAGGAGGTACATGAACATGTACACCTGGAATCAGGGATGAAGCAGACAAAGGCCCAGTGGAGGTTTGCTTGCCAGGCCTGCACCCTGTTTTCTCACATGCTCCAGCTAAGTATAGACCCCAGAGCCACACCCCTCCTCACTCCTGCCTGACTCTCCTAGCAGGAATCATGAGAAGGAGAGTATGATGCTTTTTCATAAAAATCCCCAAAGAATCTTTCCAGTCTCACAGCTGCTTCATTCTCCTAACTAGCCTTGAAGCATATTTTTAAATGTATTAAAAACAGTCCCCAGTGTGTGTGTTAGGTGAGGTTTAGGGGCATCTATGAGAGCACAAGGAGGTCATTGGCAGGTGATGAAGACTGAAAAAGTCATTGTTGGCAGTACTGGAGGATGGGTTAGATGCCAAACCTCTTCTTGGGGACACTGGCATTGACGTGGCTTTCCTCCCCCATTCCATCCCACAGGAACTCCTCAGTCAGGCAGCTCGGATCCTAGGATCAGTGGACTTCCTGGGCAATCCCATGGGCCTTTTGAATGATGTTTCTGAAGGGGTCACTGGACTGATCAAGTATGGGAATGTCGGGGGCCTCATAAGAAACGTTACCCATGGAGTGTCAAACTCTGCCGCCAAGGTAAGGGGCTGTTGGTGACATCCTCTGTGTCACTGGGACTTCATTGTTGGTTAACCGGTCTTGAGAAACTGCAATCGCAAGCCTCTGCAGTGGCTTGCCTTCTCTCTGCTGTGCAAGTCTGCCAGCGGGGCCAGTGAGCATGCTCCAAGTCATGTTTCCTTTTCTAACCCAGCTCTGCAGCTTGCCTGATCATTACTACAGTATTCTGATCTGGGCTTTGTGTGTCCTTCCCAACACCAACAGAATGAGCTAGCTTTTCGTGAACATGAAATTGAGGGGTTGGGGTATGGCTCAGTGGTAGGACACGCACCTGGATTGCCCAATGCCATCCTTAGTACAAAGTAAAAACCTGAAATGAGCAGTATGAAATTGAACTGTGCCTTCTGCCTGAGATCTACCAACTGATCCCCATGAATCTATGGAAAGTCTGAACTAAATGGACTCCAATAGTATAGTGTCCTTGTAAGCTATGTGAACCCACTGTGGGAGGACAATGGGGCCGTTTTCCTGCGTCTTGCAGCCCAGTGACCTCTTGATTCCCTGGCATCTTGTTTGGTGGGCGTTTTCATGGTCTACTGTTGGTATCCAGAAGCTGGTTCTCTATGTGAAGGTGGGGGCAGTAGAGGTGGCTGAGTGCAGCTGCTGCTCCATGGCATATTCAAGTTGTCTGAGAGCCCATCTTGTTCCTGGAGAGCCTGTCTCCTTCCTGTTCCTCTTTGCTCCACTGTCTCTTCATGTGGACAGTGCTCTGTCATTCATGAAGGAGACCCGAGGAAGAACTTGTGGGTCCTTCCAAGGGCCTGACTCCTATGAGGCCCAGGTGATACTCTACCATGGGCTGCTGAGAGGAAAAGTGGTTCTGGCCGGGTACCCTGTCCCCACACCTCTACTTCACCCCATGCTGTAGGGTAGGTGGGAAGATGCAGCTGAATACTTTTTCTGTGGTGTGTGTGCTCTTGTTCATAAGGTGTGTGGGGCAGGGGTGAAGTATCTTTCTGGAACGTCACCAGGGAGGACCGTCACCCTTAGATCAGCATCTCCAAGGCTGTCGAGTTACTTGGTGAGCAGAAGTGTTTTCACCCTGTGGTTTAGTGCAGAGAAATCTTGTTTTCAGAACAAGAGAAAGGGGAAAAAGAAAGAATTTTTCAGAGTACAACTTAGAAGCAGGTAAAGTCAGGGCAGGGTCGTGCCTGTCTCTTCTGGAGTCTTTCTTTCTCACACTGCCCTTGACCTTGTACATTGCAGTGCAGCTCAGCTTCCATGTGCTTCATGTAGCTCCTGACTCCCAAGTTAACCAATGCCCTGCAACATTCCATTGTAAACACTCCACTTAAAGCTTTTATTAAATTTTACTGGAGGTTGTACTTTATATTGTTATTGCTTTTGCATAAGGGGCTTTCCAGGGCTTGACTACAAACCTTGTTCGCTGTGTGTTTAGTCGGCATAATTCATGAGTTCATCTTGTCTTCAGTAAACTGAACAGTATTTGGAGTCACAGGCTGCTACTGAGGGAAATTGCTTTCTAATTTATTTTGATGAACCCTAGATTTGTTATTACAAAATTAAGTCCTTTTAGCTGCAAAATGAAAGCTCACACTTCACATAGGCGGGTCTGTGTGCCGACACCAGGTCAGACCATCTTTGATGCTGTATGTGTGGCTGGGCCAACGGTCTCCATTTTCCTCTAGTGCTAGGGGTTGAAACCAGGCCTTCAGTGTTGCCTTGCTGAGCTGTTTTGTTTGCTTCTCTGCATTCATGAAGGAGTTTAAGGAAGTGCAGATGAGCCGGGCGGTGGTGGCGCACGCCTTTAATCCCAGCACTTGGGAGGCAGAGGCAGGCAGATCTCTGTGAGTTCAAGGCCAGCCTGGTCTACAGAGCGAGTCCAGAACAGCCAGAGATACACAGAGAAACCCTGCCTCGAAAAACCAAAAAAAAAAAAAAAAAAAAGGAAGTGCAGATGACACAAGAATCAAGCCTGGGTGTGTGGGGAGGATTTAGAGATGCATAGTTCCCTGAGGGCAGAAGGTGGCCCTGCCCTTCCAGTAGCCTCCCCACTTTGCTGTGGTGTTGAAGTCAGTTTGTTGTGAGTTGGACAAAGCACTGAGAGTTCTGTGGCATTCTGGTGGCAACAGCATTAACAGGGAGATGTGCTGGGTCAGGGCGGAGCATAGCACTGCCAACATGGTGCACACTCTACCTTGCAAATACTTGCTGAGTATCTTCTGTCAGGCCTGTGATAAAATGTACTGAAGGTCTTCTGTCTGTCAGGCCTGTGATAGATGGGCCCTTGTGACACACTGCCTTGTTGGAGTTAATCTCTACCCTGCAAATCAGGAAATGAGGCTTAGAGGGCTTGGAAACATTTTCAAGGTCAAATAACTGAAAATGGCAGGAGTGGACTTGATTTAAGTCCAGCTCCCTCTCCCATCTCCTCTTGTGTGTCTAAGGCCCTTTTTCAGCACTTTAGAGAATATAAAATATTAATAGCTGCTAGCTTCCCACTGGAAGCTTGTTACTAGACATAGACATTTGTTAGCTGGACAGTTTACTGATGTTCTATCCCTTTGTCCTCTCACCTGCAGGCCTGGGGGTCGTGTGCCTGTGGTCACCCTCTCCATAGGCAGTCAGAATGTGGTGCTTGCAAATGTGACTCTGATTTGATGACATTTGGATGTCTAAGTAACCCAGTTGGGCTAGATACTGTCAGTACCCGTGTGTCAGTGAGGGGATTAAAACTTAGAGGAAAGGAGATCCCAGTCAGCACACAGCTGTAGAAAGCTTTGCCTTTCCTAGATCACTCTTCCTTTTTGAAAATCTCATACATTGCTACAATGTATTTTGATCACATCTATCCACCACTTCCTCTTCCCAACTCCCCCATTGGCCCCATTTTATCTCCCTACCAACTTCTGGTAACCCCCCTTTTTGATTATGAATAACCCCCTGAATCGAATTAGCTTTGCTCATATTTGCGTGGGTGTGGGGGTCATCCACTGGGGCATGGCCAACTTATCAGCAGCCATGTTTCCAAAAGAAAGTGACTCTACCTCAGTCATCAGCTGCCAGGAGCCCCTCCACCATCCCATCCCTCATTGACTCATCAACTCTAAGGCTATGACAGACATGCCCCTGCATATTGAAAAAAATAAGACAATAAGATAAAGAGTAAAAAAGAGGAAATGCCATAGCCAGAAGTGGTGACACATGCCCTCCAAGTCCAGCACTCAGGAGGCTGAGGCAAGAGGATCGTGAGTTTGAGTACAGCAGAGGCAACTGAGTGAGATGCTATCTCAGAAAACAAACTAAACAAAGGCCCTGCCTAGTCTCAGCATGAATTGTCAAGGGTTTCAGCGAAATTGAAGATCAATATAGTGACTTGTGCAGAGTCCAGCTAGAACCTCAGATGACGTTTTCTCCCACTTCTTTGCTTCCTATTTTGGGCAGCAGTGTGCAGTTGAACCATTTCCCCTGCGTTGGCCCTTTGTCCCAGGAAACTAGATCTGGGACATCTCAGTGGTCAGTGGACATGGGCTTTGCTGTTCCAGAGATTCTGTTGACAGGCTTGCCTCAGGGCTGCCTCATCTGCTGTGGCCTTGCATCAGGCCGGGAAGCCCAGCTGCCTTTTGTTTATGAACCAGCATTTGTTTGTGTTTGTTTTGCAGGCAGTATATTTATAGGGCTCAGACTAGACTAAGGCACTGTTTATTCAAGGAGAAAGTTAGATCTTTGTACAAAAGAATGTTCTGTGTGGATTCTGAAAGGGAACGGCAATTTATGACTTGTGTCTGTTTTTGTCATTACGTGTGACTGTTTCATTTTATTATCGAGCTGATTATCCCCATAATAGCTTTTCCATGTACCTATAAGTGAGAAATAGGTGGATGGCTTCTCATAAGCATTGGGTTTTACTGTGTTTAAGTTGGCATGGTTTTAAGTTGAGTGAAATTTGCTTCAGACAGTGATCTACCCCATAGAGAATGTAGGTTTTTTTTTTTTTTTTTTCAAAAATCCCTTTGATCCTAAGTCACCTGCAGGATTCCCTTTCCACCTCAGATGAGGTATGTTCAGGTTGTCATATGTGGAGAAATGACTCACATGTTTGCCATCAGAGTTTTTGTTTAATTTTTCACTAATAACCTTGAAGGCTAAAAGGATTCCCTTACTTTGAATTCTGTGTCGTTAGAGGCAAATTTCTGATGCTGACTGGCCCATCCTAGACCAAACATCTGGGTGGTCAGAAGCATGTTTGGCACAGGGGTGTGGAGTGGCGGCATGGGAGTCCCAAGTGACCAAGGTTCCCAAGAACAGCTTCGGCATTCCTCTCCTTCTGCTGAGCTGGCAGCTCCACAGCCTGGTGGAAAATAGATGACAACTCTTCATTTCCTAGAGTCATTCAGTCAAGAATGGAGACCTGAAGTTGTCACCTTTGCAGTGAGCACTGCACCTTTCAGATGGCTTCACCTCATCACCGGAAGCACAGCCTTTTTGGTGGAAAGATGCAAAGCTGGAAAGAGCAAAAGAAAAAGACCTATGTCTCCCAAGGCAGTGACTTTCTTATCTAAGTACCAAGATGGCTACTAAAAGAAAATTAATGTAATCATGCCTAGTAATGCACTTTCACGTCCTTCATATCAGTGTCTGATCTTCCCAAAGTTTTGTGCCCAATGAGTTGAAGTAAAGTATGCTCAATATTTTACATATCAGCTAATCTTTGACAGTTGAAGATCACTGTATCTGGAAGATTCTATTTTCCTTGAGGTTTTTTTTTTTCACCTTTATAATTGTCATCTCTAGAAATTTCCTCCTACTTATAAAAAGGTGTTTGTTTGTTTGCCAATATCATAGTTAAAAATGGCAATGTGTAATCTGACTGGTCTTCAGACCCCTTTGCTGGCTCCCCCTTCCTCGAAGTGGATGAGTTGAGCTGTAACTGGTTTGTGCTGCCTCAGTACTTTAAGCATTTCTAGACAACTAGAATGTCACTTTAAAATACTAACATTTACAGGCTGTAGAAATAACTCACCAGTTTAGAGTACTAACTACTCTTGCAGAAGACTTGATTCAGTTCCCAGCACCCACATAGTACCTTACAACCATCTATAATTCCAGCTTTGGGGGATCTGACACCCTCTTGTGGCCTCCATGAATACCTGCATACACACACTTAAAAATAATCTAAGAAAAATATTTAACTTCAGAATAATGCCTGAAACTAAGAAACATTGTATTTCCCTACTGTCAGCTAATGGTAGAAAATGAATTTGTTTTCCTTAGTAGACCTTTTCTCTTCACTCTTTCCTTCCTTTGATCCCTCCCATAGGTTTTTTTTTTTTTTTTTTAAACTCTAGAGATATCCTGTCTCTGAGTTCTGTAAGCACATGGCTCTCATATACTTAGCAATTGAGTTAAAAAGCCAGGAGGGGCACACAGGGGACAGCGTGTCATTCTGAATTTATGCTTAGTTCTTTTGGCCTGTTCTGTAGTTTGCTTCTTGGAGGAAGTAAAATCATACTCACTCATTGCCCTTCACCATCTCCCCCTAGTCTCTGTTTGTCTTCAACACTCATCATTGATGACATCTGAAGGGAGGGAGATGTTACTAGCACTACCTTGCAGGTGAAGAAGTAGAGACCTAGAACTAACTTGATCAAGATGTCTTAACAGAAGCTGGTAGGCTTTGGGTTTCTCCATGGGTCCTCTAGCTTCTAGAAATTTGCTGGACATTGTTTCTTGAGTCTTCCCTTGTACTACAGAAAAAAGCATGATCCTGGTATTGGGGTTTCTCCCTTCAGTGCTCTCTGTGAGCCTTGCTAGCAAGTCCTCATTGCAAAGGGGTTTCAGAAGCAAGAGGCAAAGGGAAATGACTTTTCCTCTTAGAGGCTTAGTAATCACACATTAACCATGATGCTATTTGTGTGAGATATTTGAGAACTCATAAAAAGCAAACTGGAGGTAAAAACAGATTGTAGATAGAGAGGCTGGAAGAATTGGAGCTTATATAAAGGCATAATGTTAAATAATCTCTGCAGTGTTGAGAAGAAAGACCATGGAAGAAAAAGGCCCATGTAGAAGATGGGCCTCTTCTTTGCCTTGCCTCCTAGCCCAGGGCTAGCTCATAGGAACATGTCCCAGCATGGCCACAGCAGGGCACAGTTGTTGAGTGCAGAAAAGCAGAAGAACCGCTCGCTCCCTCCAGCAGGCATGTGGGAAATGTTACGTGTCCTTTCCTCTTCTGTCCGGCCCCAGTGGAGAAGGAAGTGTCTAGGTAAGCATGAGGAAAGTGGCCGTGTGCCAAACATTAGGAACCTCTGGAGAGTCAGGTAAAGGTAGGATGACAGCAATGCTGGCTGTCCTGATCACTCCCTGGGTGTTGTCTCCCTGCTCTTATTCTCAGCATTTTGCCTTTGTCTGTGATGTTCATCCCACACCTCAAGCCAGAGGCTTTGTATTTTTAAAAAAATCTTTTTATTGTTTTTTTGTGAGTTTCACATTCTGTTCCCCAGTCCCGCTCATCTCCCTGTCCCCTCATATCTGCCCTTCACGCTTGCAACCTTCCCACCCACAAAATAAAATACAAGCAACAGTAACAAAACAGACAAATCTCATCATGGAAGCTGTACTATGTCACAGTGTGTCCCACAGTATATCCCTCTGTTCACACATCTTCACTTGCAAATGTTCATTGCAATGAGTCGTTGTTCTGGTTCAAGATCTCTGGCTTTTGAGATCCCATCAATATGAGATCCTCATCAGGGCTCCTCTCAGTTATCCTGTTGTTGCCCTGGGTCATGGAGATCCCGCAGCTTTGGAACAATGGGACTGACCCTTGCATGGATCTCAACCATTTGCAGATGATATAGGTTTTGGAGTGGGCCAATTCAGAGGCCTGGATCTGGCCCTGGCGGGTAGCATAGTTGGTCAGCCCACTGACTCTCCCTTGTCCACACCACCAGGGTGAACTCTCCAGCACTGCTCTGGCTAGGCCACCCAATGCTGCAATCAGCAGGGGACAGGGTCAGCTCTCCTGCTCTTATGCTTTTGGTGCCCACTTTACCCAATCCTTGTCTCCACTGTGCTGTCCAGTCACGGTTGGGGCCCACTCTGCCAAGTGCTGGAGCCTGGACTAGCTCTCCCACTCTCACACCGTCTCACCAGTGCCTTCACCATCAGGACCAGCTCCACTGTGTTGCCCAAGTGAGGTGCAGGGTCCGTTTTCCTAAGTGCTGCACTGGGCCAGGGGCAGGGCTAGATCTCCCACAGTAATGACCCGGGGATCAGTCCTCCCTGCTGCCACAGGTAGTGAAGGGCAAGGAAGGGGGAGGCATTACCCCCACACTCATACCATTTTCTAGCACCTCGAGTGATGGCAGGGCTAGCTATCCTGCACTCTCACTTTCAGGGCTGACTCACCGCATCCCCACCACCAGAGCCAGCTCTGCTGTGTTGTCCAAGTAAGGTTGAGGGCCCACTCTCCTGAGTGCTGCAGCTAGTGAAGGGCAGGGCTAGCTCTTCCGAGCTCATGACCCTGTGGGCAGCTTTCTCTGCCTGCCAGAGGTGGTGGTAGTGGAGCATCACCGCTGTGCCCATGTCACCTCACCGCAAACAAGTGGTGGGATCAGCTCTCCCGCTCACCCGCACCCCTGCCATCAGGGCCAGCTCCACTGTGCTGACTGGGTGAGGTGCAGGGCCTAATCTTCTGAGTGCTTCCATTGGTGAGAGATGGGGCCAGCTCTCCAGGGGGCTGCATCCAGTGAAGGAAGGGTAAGGCCAGTTCTGCACAGCTCCTCTATATCCAGGTGGCCCCTGGCAGCTGCCCCAACCAGGGATATCCCTATATTCTCTAGTGGTAACATGAGTCATCAGACATGGCCCTCCTTGGCAGCTCAGGCTGGGACCTCATCATGGCCCCAGGTGGCAAGGCTGGCCACTCATACCAGACTACTCCTTTCCACCTTCGAGTCTCCAGTTCCATCTTTCTTCAAAATGCTCAGGCTGCTCTAGTTCTCTTTCTTTCCCATTTGACCACCACATATTTCTCATTGTGGTGGCTCCTACTGCAGGCTGGCAGGCCCCTAGGTGACATCCTCCATCTATGCTGTGTGGCATATCTTGCAAGCAAGTCCCTATGCCCACCTGTGCTATGCACTGGAGGGCAGATCCGTGGGTGGTGTGGCAGTCCATGGGTCTCTGTCTGTCTTCCTCCTGGATTTGATTTGATTTGATTTTTATGATTCCTAGGCATAAAACAGCTTTGGCCACCAAGTCAGGCATCAAGCTAAGAGGAATAAAGGAACTTCCATCTGCTCTACTACCTGACTGATATAAGAACACCACCACCAACAAGGTGTATCTTTGCCCATTGCCAGGGGACAAGGCTCTGTAGTTATAAGGTCCAGCCCAAATGCCACCAAGAACATGCTCTTTCCCCCACTCTAAGTTTCCATGGCACTTTGTGCTTCTGTTATTACAGCAACCTTGCTTCTTTGGATTATAAGCATTGGTGTGTATTCTTCCGGCATCTATCTATCAGCGGGCACTTGGCATTCAGTTAGTGCCAAATGATGCTGTGGAAGATACTGAAGAAAGAAAGATGATGGCAGTGATGATGAAGATGACGATAATTTGGGGTGTGTGTGTGTGTGTGAGAGAGAGAGAGAGAGAGAGAGAGAGAGAGAGAGAGAGCGAAAGAGAACACATATGTGGAGTAGGGCTCCCTGCAAAAGGGTGGGGGTTGCAATGGGGTCTGTGCAGACTGGGAACAGTCACATGGGAAAGTGCTGTAGGGGCTTCAGGACAAGAACACTCTGCTCTTCCTCAAGGATGAGTTCCAGGGCCTAAGGAAATGTGGAATGTAGATGTCTGCTTATTCTTGCATTCTTGAGTAGACTTCAAGCTGCCCAGGGGCAAAGATCTTATCTGGCAACATTTTTGGCCAATATTCCTTGTGACCAGCCATAAATATTTGCTGTAGGAAAAAATGGAAATGAGCCAGATTGCATTATATGGAGTGTCTCTCATTTGACTTGGCATTTTGCAGTGTGTTTGTTCAGCAAAGTTATGAAATAAAACACTGACCTGCTTTTTTATCATTTCTTGTTTAGTTTTTAATGTGAAATAAACAGAAATTGTAGAACGGGTGATTTACAAGTGTGCCCCAAACATATCTGAAGCTTACAGCTAACCTAAATAGAAACAGGGCACTCCATGGGCTGCAGGCCCTCAAGTTTAAGGTCATCCTGGGTGACATAGTGGGACCCTATCTCAGAGACACTGACTTTGAAGATGTGCTCTCTCCTCAGCCCCATTGTCTCTCAGTTCTTATATAGTATATAAAACACAACAAATACTCATCACATAGAGTTCCAGCCCTGGCTCTGCCCAACATGACAGGAAGCCTTGGTGGAAGAAGGGGAAACAAACCTAGTTCCTCTTGATCTGGTAAATAAAAGTGTGGGTGGGAAGAGCTGTTTGCTTCCTTAGTGGGATATACTTAGGCAAATTAAATTTGTGTAATAAAACCTTAATTTGGAGGCATCAAACTTCTAGTGCTTTTGTGGAAGTGAATGTTAAGCAGAATGTGCTGTCAAAACCAAGCCATTGTTTCAGTTCCGTTTCCTTTGTGATGTTTCAAAGCTGGGTATTGTAGCCAGTGGATAGATTTCCTCTTTATTGGTAACTGGGAACCCGGCAAGGATTATGGCAAAGTCTCAAAAGGAGGAACATACAGCAGCTCTGTTAAGTTTTTTATGGGCATTTAACCTTGGTGCTCCTGTCACCATCTGATCTTCACACACTGAAACATTAAAGGTCAAAGATTATCCCCATTTGACAGATGAAAATTTGAGTCACAGTGTAGGTGATTAGCTTCTGGAGGGTCAAATGAAGCTTTCAGAAAAGGACAGGACCCCCCACTCCTCTGCAGCCTCAGGCTGTTTCCCATAGCCGTCACTGCTGCTTCCTCCTCTTGCAACATCCCTATGGGGCCAGTAGCCAGACTGTCGTCACTTTCCTCTGAATGGTGGGAAAGTAAGTCACCAGCTGAAAATGGGGCAGTTAATGTTGGGTCAGACTGCCAACCCCTCTCTGCCCTCTGGACTGAGCTGCCCCAGGGAACTCAGAGAATATTCTGCAGGAGCACTCACAGCTTTCTGGGCCTCTCTTTCTTCCTAGCCATGCTGGGTTGTTGTGAAGTGTGGGCTCTAAAATCCCAGACATGCACACAAGGCTGTGATCATACAGCCCAAGAGAAACAAAGGCAGATAGAGTCTAATAGCCTATTTTTAGTGACATTAGTGACTTTGCTTCCATGTCCCACTGCCTGAGCAAGTAAAAGTTTTAGACTACTATAGATTAATTGCCAAGAGAGACCTATAGTCAAATTAATCCGTGGACAAGGTGAATTGCCAGGTCTCTGAGTAAATGATAAAAGTTCTTGGGACAAAACATAGGAAAACATTGCCACCTGTTTCTCTGTGGAGATGTGTGTGTGTGTGTCCTCTCAACCTAATGTCACAAACACAGACTTGAGGTCCATGAGAAGCCCTGTTGTAAAAACAACATACATGGCAGCAGACTGGTGCAGCCCTGTCTTCCCTAAGTGCATGTGGTGTTCCCGAGAAGTCTCAGTATACCAGAGTGGGAAGTCGGCCTTTCTTAGAGGTGGACTGGACTGAGACCCAGCCTCTGAGGAGAGCAGATGTGGGAAAGAACATCGAGATTGGCACCAATCCCTTGGAGACCGTTGAGGAGAAACCAAGATCCTGTGAGGGTTCGCAGCTAGTCAGTCCCAGGCCAGCTTGCACATGCAAGCCTGACCCTGTGGCTGGGTGGGCAGCTTCTGGCCGCCTGTGTCTTATCCTTTAGAAGGGAAGGAGGGAAAAGTAGTGGGGCCAGAGCCTGGGAGTTATAGATGTTTGTTTGTCATCCCTTTTTAAAAATGTTAAACTTTGTGCGTGTGTGTGTTAGACACCTGTGTGCACACTGTGTGGTATCTGTGCTGTGCACATGCATGTGCAGAGGCCAAAGGCTGACATCAGGTGTCTTTCTTGTTCACCTTATTTATTTATTTTGAGACAGAGCCTCTCACTGAGCTTAGAACCCACCACCAGCTCAGGCTAGACTGGCAGGCCAGTGAAGCCCAGGAGCTATCTGTCTTCTCACCCCGACACTAGGATGGGAGGTGCGCTGTGCTCAGCTCTGAGCTCGGGTCTTTGTTTAGCATTCTCTCTTTGGACTTTATCTATTTCCATGACTGTCTTCCGCAACGTAGTAAGGAGGACAAGGATCTAAGTTGTTTCCTCTTGTGCTTTAGGGCTGTGTTGTGCTGGAGAATGTCCTCAGGTTGTCACTGACCCATCTGCTCGCCTGCGTGGGGAGGCCGGGCTGCTTTGAAGCGCCTCACCTAGCTAGTCTTTCAACAGGATCTCATCCAGCCAGTAAACCCAGGCAAAACTGCACCTCCCCACAAACAAAGCCAAGTAGGAAGCCCTTTCGTAAGCAGGCTTAGAGCACAGTATTGAGATGCGACAGAGATGACCTTTAACAGGCACGTAAGTCTTTGGTGCCCAAATTAATCCGAAGACTTCTTTAAGTGTTCATGGTTTGTCTGTGTCACTGTTAACAGTTATTGTCACCAGTTCATTGTAAAGTCTACATAAAAAGAGAATCTGGGAGAAACCTGCTGTGGGAAGAAGCCGGGTCTGTCTCTTTGGGAGTGAAACATGCCCAGAGAATGAATGGGGCCGTGTACTCAGTGAGAGTATGGCTATCTGAACCTTTGCTCAGTCTCCCTCCCCTCTGGAAGGAGCTCCCGTGTGCTGCTGGGAGCAAAGAGCTGGCGCTGGGTGATTATTCCGCTTACTCTGGTCTCCTCTTCTGGCACAGGGTCTCTGAATGACTTTCCTATGTCTTCATGGGTGCCAGGAGTTCGGGCAGAGCAAACCAGGGTGGTCTGGGTACATCTGTGTCTGGGATGTCATGGTTTCGCCCTTGGCCAAGGGCTGTCACTGTCAGGTCACTCCCAGCCAGAGTCCTCACTGAAGTCAGTGTGTGAAACCTTAGCATTTTGTCATCTTACTTTAATCCAGAACACTGCAAAAACAGCAGGCCAGTGACTGAATCCTGACCCCTCTTCTGGGACAGGTGAGCACTGTTCCTGCTTGTGCCATTTCTGTCTTAGTGTTCTTGTTTTGATTCAGACCTGCATGCCCCCTCCATCCGGAGTCTCTTCACAGCTGAGGTGTTTAGTCAGAGCAAGATTGCAAAGAGTTAACACTTTTGCTTTTTCGCAAAGTTATCTGTGAAGAGTATTAGTTGTTTAATAAAGCGTGCCTGCCCTCCGGATGAACCCGCCAGTGACTCTGCAGCTGGGGTCATTCCAAGTTCACGCGGTGGACTTTTGACTGCCTCTGTGTCTGTGAAAACAGTCGGCAGCTCCTGCGGGGATCATTCATTCAGGCCTGTAACACAAAACTATTGCCAATGGGCACCTGCTGGGCCGGCTTCCCAGGAGGGCGGGGAGAGAAGATACCAGACTCCTCAGGCATCTATGGAGATAAGAGTCACCGGGGCTGGAGGGATCTCTAATGAGGCCTGCTTTGGACCCAGTGCAGGCCAGTAGGCCAGTGTCCGTGAGTGTTAGCTCCCAGTAGTCTCAGAGCTAATAAAGGCTTTGACTGGGAGAAGGGAAAAAGGCAGGGGTGGGGGTGGAAAGAAGGGAGGGTAGGAAGAAGGGGTTGGTGCAGGAAGAGGAAGAAAGACTCAGAGTACATCCCCCAAATTTCTAGCACATTCTTAATTCTTCAAAACAGGAAAACAGTATCAGTCCATGGGTCTGAACATTTCTAGTCCAAAATTGTCTTTCATTTTGCCTGGAACTATATTTATTGGTTCTAACTGTTCTTTTTGTGGAATTCACGCACCAATAAGAGCACTTTGCCGCAATTGACCCTTTCCTTGCCAGCCAGTTGTTTCATTCTTATGGCTTTTACATATCCAGTAACAAATGTGTACATGAGGTATGATCCAGATTTCTCTACTTTACTTGGGAGAAAAAAAAATCCACCTGCCTGCAGGAGAAGACATTGCTGGAAGTTTTGACAGCCTGACTCCACACATGCTCTCACACGCTAGCAGCAGGGGTGCGCCAGTGTGGCATTGCGGGGCTGAATGTCAGAGTGTGCAGTCCTGAGAGTGCTGGGCAGTTCTAACATAACACATGCCCGACACACGAGTCACCTGCAGAGGTTGATTTACTCGCTCATCTGTGCGTTTACTTAGCCTGCATCTTCCCATCATTTCCAGTAAACAGCTAACTGTATGTACAGGCCTGGGTTATCTTCATCTGCCTCCTGAGGATACACTCTTTGAAAGCAGTTTTGTTCTCACAGAAGCCTTTCTTACTGCATCTGGTCCATTTCTCATAACTTCATGCAAAGAAACATTTGACTTAGTTCTGCACTACTGGTAACAGTCCCAGGGAATTCCGGGCGAAGGCCAGAAGCTCGTGTTCTTCATCAGGGGCTGTGGCCACATCTGGCCCTGCATGCTCCGATAAGGGGGAGAACAATGTTAATTTTATATTTCCTTGGCTTTTGTCTCTCTTAATTTGTCACCAAAATGAGCAGGCAGCTTGTCTACCTGCGTGCTGTTTGTGGACTATGTGGTCACACCGCACAGAGGAGCCAGACCACACGGAGTGCTGTCGTCTGTGAACCCGTTTCCCTTCATGCCTCAGTGTTGCTGTACAAGAGATGTGGGGGTAGCCACCAGCACTCACTGTGCCATCGTAGGTAGCCTTGTGTTTAACCAAGCAGCTGAATGAGCTTCTGTCAAATAGTATAGGCTGAGCTGGGAATGTAGCTCAGTGGTCAGTGTTGTCTGGCATGTGTGAAGCCCTGGGTTCAATCCTAAACAGTGTTGTTTTGTTTTAAGGTAGTAGCTAACATTTATTGTCTACTGTGTGCTGGGCACAGTGATGGCTTTCACACAAACTGATTTGGTTTTAAAAAAATATTTCATTTATTGTGGGTGCGCATGAGCATGTGGGCCACAGCATGAGTGAGGGCAGAGGGTTATCTCCTAACGTCATAAGTTCTGAGGATTGCTTCTCACCCACACTAAGCTGCCTCAGCAGCCCCAATCTAATCTGCCTAATTATGAGCATCATAGTCCCAACTGCCGCCTTTACAAAAGACTCACTGAGTTGAATCGTTCAAAATTAGAAGAAGAGCGACTCCGGAAAGCAAGGCTGCTGGACTCCTGGCCTATATTGTGGCAGCGCATAGAAGATCCTGGCCAGCAGGCTTCCCTGCTGGGCCCCCTTAAGAACTTTATTTGTGGGAGTTAAGCATGGTAGGTGCTGGACTCAAGGAGGTGCAAAGAGTGCTTGGCACAGCTGAACGTCATTTCCTGTAGTCTCCTCTTGCACAGGAGAGTTTTTGCTGATAGAATGCTGCCGCTCTATCCAGGATGCAGCATACAGTCCAGAACCTGAGACACCACAGTAAAGACACCCAGGCTTTGTTCTAGCACTACACATGCTCTAACTAAATATAGAGTTATGAAAAAACCTGTTAAACACATTAACAGGTTCTGTGTTTTTATGCCTTTCCTTTAGCTCACAACTGTATGTAGACAGCTAGAGGCACCAGGGTCTGTTTTAGAAACCAAGGAACTGTTAGTGGAGAAAGCCAAGTCTTTGCCCCTTAGGGACACCATGATACAGGAAAGAAGAGGGTGGGGACCATGTGTTTAGGGAGCATCCGGGTGCTGGAGCAAGGAGGACTGCACAGAGATGGGTGTTACACAGACAATAGATTGCAGACAGGAAGAGGTCACAGAAGGGAGTGTGTGTTCCAAGCACAGGGCTATGGGGGCGTGGGGGAGGGTTGCTGTGCCAGAGCCTGGGGGTGGACTACTTGGCCAGCTGGGCTTGTCAGGAGACTGACCCACTGGCTTGCCCCTGACCTCGAGAGGAATGAAAATGAAAGAGACTTAAGTGTTTAACATTTGGAGCCTGTTGTCATGATACCTGTGATCTACACATAGAAGAGTTATTGTTCTGCAATCGCATTGTGTGTATTGAGGAGAAAGAGTCACACACTTCACAGTCAGGACAAACCAAACTGACAACCTCCCAAACCCGAAGGTGGGAGACCTGACTCACTTAAAAAAAATATTTACTTATTTAGTGCATGTGTTCTTATAGAGGTCAGTGGACAACTTGAAGGAGTCAATCCTCTCGTTGTGGGTTCCAGGGATTGAACTCAGGTCATTCATTGGGCTTGGCAGCAAGCACCCATTTTGTTGTCCCACTTCCTATGTACCTGGAGCTCACAGCAAAAGGAACTGTGTGTGTCTGCTTCCTTGCTCCAGTGGCTTACAAATGCACCAGATTGCTCTTTGTGGCCAGAGTGGCTCTGCCTGGGCACTCTCAGCACTTCTCATTAACGAAGTGCTCCACTAGCCACAGCAGAAAATTGCCCCCTGAAACTAGAGGCAGGAGACTGAGGGCCTTGTTAAAAGGGCTTTGGACTGGAAGTGAAGCATCTGGACCACAGGTGGAAGAGAGGTAGTGGGTCTGTCTTCAGCTGTGCTGCTCTGCGTAATGTGGAGCTCAGCAGGTGCAGTACCCATTGACCCTCAAACTACATTTGGGAAATCCTCTGACCCCACTTAACTAGCCATTGAGCTGCTTCGTGATCTTTTTAGCATCTAGATAAACCAGATGTGGCCTGAAATTGAGAGAGAAGAACTGTTCTTGTATGGGAGTATGTTTCATGGCCTCCTACCCTGACTGCTGCTCTCACTTGCTTTGGTCTCTGGATTCTTCTCTGGGAATCTTGCCTTTCTTGTTTCTGCCCAGAGCAGCTAACAGTAACCAGAGCTCATGTAGGAATTAAAAGAGACCACTTTTCTGTGTAACAGGCCCAGGCTGTCCTGGACTCACTTGGTAGACCAGGCTGGCCCCGAAGTCATGACAGTCTTCCAGCCTCTACCTCCCCAGGCTAGGATTAAAAGCATGCGCTACCACACCCAGCAAGGGCATTTATCTTGAGGCACATGTGACCCCTGTTTTCCTGCAGCTATCTAGACAAAGGTGAGCTAGCTTCCTGGTGACTTCTTGGAACCTTTGAGCCTGTGATTTTCATTGTTGAGTCATAACACTGGAGTCATTTGCCCAGCAATTGGCCTGGGAGGCAGGCTGCATCCTTTGACTCAGGTTTGAAGTTGGGCTTCTTGGTATATAGGGTCAAGGAAGAGTCCCTGGTGAGAACCTGTTAAGATTGTCAGGATAGAATCCTGACCCTGGCTTTCTCAGCATGACTTGTGTGCCCACCCCCAATCACCCAAAACTTAAAACTTCATAGCTGGCCAGTTGTGTCCTGAACTTGATTAGAATAAGTCACCATTATTTTGTTTGTTTGTTTGTTCCAGACAAGGTTTCTCTGTGTAGCCCTGGCTATCCTGGAACTCATTCTGTAGACCAGGCTAGCCTTGAACTCACAGAGATCCACCTGCCTCTGCCTCCCAAGTGCTGGGATTAAAGGTGTGCACCACTGAGTCAGGCCATTACAGACAGTTTCAAACTGCCACATGGGAGCTGGGATTTGAACCTGTGTCTTTTGGAAGAACAGCCAGTGCTCTTAACTGCTGAGCCATCTCCTTGCATATACTAAGTTCATGCGCCTCCCCCCCATCCCCACCTCCATCGTATGTATGGTTCCTCACCGGCAAGGTGACAATATTACCAGTGGGAGCCTTGAAGCCCTCATGATTGCGATTTAGCATCTTATTTTGAAATGAGGTCATAGATTGCTTGTTAGGCTACTCTTAACTCGTGTGATTATCGTGATCCTCCTGTCTCTGCCTCCCAAGTAAATGGGATTACAAACACGTGCCAGCACATTACTGTTTTTATTTTATTTTATTTTAACTGTCTTTGTTGGTTTTAGATAGTCTTTTTGTTTAATTCAGACTGGCTTCAACCTCACAACCCTCCTGCCTCAGCCATTTTAACAGAGATTGGAAGTTTACATTGACATGCCTGGCATGATCGTGCCCTTTCAAAAGGAACCAGTTCACCCTTCCCACTACGTGGGGTTGCAGTGAAAAGATGAAAAGGCACACTAAGCCAAGCTTTTCATGGTGCTGGTAGAGAATACCTAAATTCACACAATTTGGTTTTATCTCAGCTCACCTGCAGAGTGGGGGACATTTGGTTTCTCCTACCAAGTACTTTCTCTTGTCTTTTTGCTGCAGCTTAGGCTCCAGCTTCTCAGAGAAGTAGACCGGGCTTAGTTCAGTACCTTAGGCCTTCACTGACTAAGTTCAGTACCTTAGATCTTCACTCACTCCTCTTCCCACCCAACATTCTAAGGATGGACTAAACTCTCTTCCTCCAGAGGGTAAAGACAGTTTCCAGTGGGCATCATGCCTAGGTCATCAGACTCACAAATCACTTCCCCAGACACTGCCTGAAGTGAATGGTGGCTCTGCTCATGGCATTCCCAAAATGCATCCTCTGTCCCAAAATGCCACCCCCAAACAGTTTAATAGGATCTCAGAAACTGTTTACATTCCCTGGGAATATCTGTTGTTCTTAACAAGTCAAGAGTTCTGGGAAGACAGGAGGACCTGCAAGGGTGGGAAGAAGGTGGAATTGAGCCTGGATGAATCTTAACCCCAGGGGTTCCATTAGTTTTTCCGCTTCACTTCTCCAAGAGGGAAGGTGTATGCCTTGAGTCTCTGTGTGAGCTTCCTGGCATTTTGGAAGGCATTGTCCCACAGAGGTAATAATAATCAACCTCCAGCTGAGGTTCTCAGTCACATCTTCACTCCCTCTCTAGACAACCCATGTTCAGGGAGGCAGCATGTACCACGCCTTGGTTGGCAATGCTCACCCTCCACCTGGTTTCTTCTGGGAAGTGGGGACTGTAGCTGTTCTTCTGTTGTGAGGACCCAACAAACTGATTTCACAGGTGCTGTCACAGGGTAGCGCCCACTGCTTGCTAGTGTTGGTGACCAGCGGGTACCATTCCAAAGGCTATGTTATATGGTGTTCAGCAGCTGGGAGCTTTCCCTCACTTGTGCTGCTGCAAGGGTGCTTCCAACTTCAACTTCATTTATTTGGAGGAGCTGGGAACTGTTCTCTTCTACAGCCAGTAGACCTATCTGAGTTCACAGCGTAATCTCTGCCTGGTGCCAGATGGTTCTCAGTCACATCTTCACCCCCTCATTTCTTGCCAGGCAGACATCTTTGGCACTGACATCTGAGACACACAGTACCTGTAAGGTAGAGTCCTTGTTCATTAGTGGTGGTGGCAGGGGAGTGGGCGGGGTACTTTGTTTCTTTCCTGTTGAGGAATGCCCCATTCAGTTTCTAAAGTCCTGTGCTTTGAGATTTTGGTTGATTTATAAGTGATGTGTTTGTCTTTCATTCTTAAAGAGAAAGCTCCTAAAGAGTGTTTCAGTTTGTCTAGTCAATGTTAGAGGCAGAGGTGGCTTGGGACTCCTTTTCAAAGTCGCTGTGCCAGGGCTAGAGAGATGGCTTAGCAGATAAGAGCATTGGCTGCTCTTGCAGAGGACCCAGGTTCAATAACCCAGCACCCACATGGCACCTCACAACCACATGTAACTCCAGTTCCAGAGGATCCAACACCTTCTTCTTATCTCTTTGGGAACTGCATGCATGTGGTATACCAGTATACAGGCAAAAGCACTCATTCATATAAGATAAAATAATAAAAATTTTAAAAAATGTTGAAGTCCATGTGCCTCCCTGGAGTGGAGCTAGTTCACCCACCTAGCAAGGCATGTGACCACTACAGGTGGTATTCTTTTCCTCATTATCTGGCTCAGTACTTGGGCAAGAGTCTTTGGCATTTGTTGCAAATCATGTTAAGATGGCACAGCTGTTAGAGCCACCTTCACCTTCCTCTGTGGGTGTCACAGGAGTCACAGCAGTGGGTTTGTTGGGCTGGCATCCTTAACACAGGTACCAGTTATCTGCCAGAAAAGCCTGTGTACAGAGTATGCAGCCACTGACGGGCCAGGTTCAATACACAACTGCCTTGGGCTGGTGAGATGGCTCAGAGGGTAAAGGTGATTGCCACCAAGTCTGGTGACATGAGTTTGATCTGTGGTACCCACATAGTGGAAGGAGAGAATTGACTCCAATAAATTGTTCTTTGAGCTCTCTCACACACTAGCACATATAAGTCCCTAGTAAATCAGTCAATCTATCAATGTAGTTTGATGGTTTTTTGTTTGTTTGTTTGTTTTTTGTTTTGAGAGAGGGTCCCTCTACATAGTTCTAACAATCCTGGAACTCAATTTGTAGATCAGGCTGGCCTTGAACTCACAGAGACCCGCCTGCCTCTGCCTTCTGAGTGCTAAAGGCGTGCACCCACCACTATGTCCAGCAATCAAAGTAATTTTTAAATTAAATGTGAAAAATAAAGAGGCACCTTGCCTACTTAATTCTTATAATTAATGTGGCAAAACCTCAGGATTTGACTGAGCCCCATCTACTGGTCTATTGAAGCCACTCTCCGAAGCTTGCTTCCATTCTGTCTCCGTGCTTTCAGTCTTATAGCAATCTCCACCAGTCCTTTTGAGAGAAAAAGCCAAATCCTATTATGGAAGTGCTTCAAACCACTCTGAGCTTCCGGATTAATCTGAAACAACATCTGAGTTCATAACTGGGTCACAGTTGCAGAACAACAGAGACTTGCCAGTTCAGCTGGCGTGTGCCTCAGGCCAGTTACGACCCCAGCAGTCTCCAGGCTAGGCCGTACTGGATGCCTTTAGACCTTGTGCGATGAGATAACTGGTGCCTATGGAAAACTTTGTTTCTTAATGAAAAGGAGTGGCCTGTCCTGATAAGTGTTTGTCCATGAAATGGCTACACATGACACATCCCAGGGCTGGGGAGCTTCAGGATTCCAGAGAACAGAGGAAGGAAAAGCAAGGTCACTGGCTTGGAGCTGCTTTTGACAGGGAATGAGCATCTGGCCCAGCTTTCAAATGCCTTACTATTCTCGAGGATCCCCTGTGGGGCCTGTGTCCTCGGGACTACATAGAATCAAACCAAACAGAAGTGGAAACAGCCTGCTCTGTGTCCTATAGACAGAAATCTGGGGTTCCTAAATATCCCCTTTTCATAAAACCCAACTTGTTCCTTTACTCCACCCCCCCCCCCCCAATTGTGTGTCTGCATTTGCCCCACCACTTACCCTTGGCCAAATGGCAGGTAGGGGTTTGCCGTTTGCCAGTTACAGACAGTTCCTGGTTGCTGGGGGGGTGGGGTGGGGTGGAATAATTATTTCCTATGTAAGTATTGCAGAAAGTTTCAATGTCAAGACAAAACTTACAGAATAATATTTTGAAAGCTTTCGGCCCCCCACCCCCCGCAACCCCTCTCCTTTCTGTTTGTATGTGGTGCTAGGGTTGAACATAGGCAAGTGCTGTACCACTGAGTGACATTCCCAGCCCCAGAACAGTTTTTTTTTTTCTTTCATTTGTTTGTTTGCAGCTCTTTTAATGATTCCAAACAGCCGGGATTGGTTAGGACCTTAGTTTTGAAGTGTTTCAGGTCTCAAGTGTCTTGAAGGTTTTCTTGCTAGCTACCAGCAGAGTCAAAAGTGACTCTGGAGTTTAAAATCCCAAACTGCTTCTGAGAAACGTGTTAAAACTGATGGGCAGACACTGGGCCCAGCACTCTGGTTCAGTTACCTCTGCAACCCCTCAAAGCAGACCTGTGGAGCAAGGTCTATGGAACAAGTTTACCCAACTTGCAGATGGGTAAACTGAGCCAGATGAACTAGGTGACTGTCACTATGATGACAGTGAGTGACAGGCAGATGCCACTGCTCTGTTCCAGCATGCTGGCCTCCTTGGCAGCACTGCATGGAACCTCTGGCTGCCTGCGGCACAGCATGCTGATGGCCATTCTGATTGTGTGTTCTGGGCACTGCTGAGTGGACTAGGAACCGCTCTGATCACGCTGCTGCTGCACAGCCTTGCCCCTATTGAAATGAAACCCTCCCCCATGCCTCAGAGTCCTGTTACTACTTACTGCCTTCTGTCTGTGAAATGCAGTCACCACCTACCCTGGTGACAAGGAAGATACTGTCACCAGCAGTTTGCCAGGATCGTTAGGAGGAACTTTCCATTAGGTAAATAACTGTGAAAGAAGAGCCTCAGAGAACAGGGAGAAACTGAAGCCTAGCTCCTGTTACCCTGGCCACACACCCCTGGCACTCACGCTTGCTGAGTATCATACAAGGGTCAGGGAAACAGACAGGACCGAACCGAGGGACACTGTGGATTTCCTACCTCGTGCCATTCCACTGTCTACTTACGGTTCTGAAGTCAGCGGGTCAGAGCCAGGTCCCAAACCCAGACTAGCTCACAATGTCTCCATGTGTACGGACAGCAGGAGGATTGTTCTGGAAGGAGGAGCGTTGGTGCAGAGTGTGCGTTAGCTGTTCAGGAGAACAGGAATCTTGAGGTACTTCTGAGGTTTTTACCCTGTGCTGAAAGCCCTGCTTTATAAAACTTAATGACTTTGGACCGTGGCCAAAATGTACAAGTGTGGTGAGTGCTGGTGCTTCCGTCAGCTGCAGAAGGGAAACCCACTGTAAGTGCATGAGCAGGTTTCTGAAGGACATTCTGTTCCTTGGCACCTTTCATCTTAGCTAGGCTGACGTTCATTGAAGCTTTAAGTGTTTTTGAAGCCTTTAACTTGTTTTTGTTTTTTTAAAAAGAGCTAGATTAACTTAACTCTGCAAATCCCCTCTGCCATGGAGATGTTGCTTCTAGCCACCAGAGTGACACCTTAGCCACAGATGACCTTCCGGATGCCAGTAGCTTTCCCATTGGTGGCCCAGTCAGTGCACGCTCTGCTCCAGAGCTGTCAGGGCCCTCTGCAAACAGCATGCACCACACTAGAGGATCCTCTGTCATGCCGTAGCGGCCCTATAGAATGTGTTTACCATTTTATTGAGGTTTAAACCGCTCAGCACTGTCTTATTGAGTGTTCCTATTGTACCTCTCTTGTGGTAAATGCTATGTAACACATTGTCCAACCTCACTGCGTTCTCTAAAGTGATTTTTGTTTTGTTTTGTTTTTCGAGACAGGGTTTCTCTGGGTAGCCCTGGCTGTCCTGGACTTTTTTTTGTAGACCAGGCTGGTCTCGAACTCACAGAGATCAGCCCGCCTCTGCCTTCCCGGTGCTGGGATTAAAGGTGTGTGCCACAATGCCTGGCTGTTTTCCTCTTTCTTTCTTTCCTTCCTTCCTTCCTTCCTTCCTTCCTTCCTTCCTTCCTTCCTTCCTTCCTTCCTTTCTTTCTTTTGACTAAAGTGATATTTTAATGCCCATTTAGAGGCTAAGAGTTAAGCCCACAATCAGAATTTGAACTCAGGTGTGATTCTGCTATAGCGCGCGCGCGCGCACGCACGCACGCACACACACACACACACACACACACACACACACACACCCCTGAAGTCTTGAAGAGCACACTTCAGACTATGAGTCACAACCTTCTAGGTGGCCCCAGTGGTTCTCATCATGTTGAACTGCTGCCTGCTACACTGGCCACAAAGCCAAACTAAAGTTGTTCTTATCCCAAAGACTTTGATCCTTTCCCTAGAAATTTCCTCAGAGTCATCTCTCCTTTGAATACTCAAGGATTCATTTATCTCAAGACACAGAGACAAGGGGATGAGTTGGCCATGCTCTGGGTCAGTCAGATCACTTCAGTGCTGACATTGTAGTTTCTGTGTTTCTTCCCTGTTGATGGTCACCTTCAAATCTGGGGGCATGTGACGGAGTGTTTCCCAAGCACAGCAAAGACAAGCCTATGGGCACAGAGAGGAACGATCCTAAAATCCCCTCCTCCCACAGCCTATATATGAACATGCTGTCCGTGAGGGAGAGGCAGTGTTTTACCTACCTTCTTGGATGGGAATGAGAAGTGAATTTAAAGATGGCCATGCTAGTGTCCCCAAGTTGATGGGAGGCCACTCTGTCTTGATCACTATGCCTGGCATCTGTCTAGCTTTGTTTTTTCTTCCCTGTAAAATGTCTCTATTGGTAAGAACTGATCAACCTCTCACCAGTACAGGTATGGATAGGTCGCAGACTTCAACTTCTACCTTTTTCTATTCTCAAAGCTGTCTTCTTCTGCCTGGCAAGGTACCACATACCCATATTCCCTGCATTCGAGAGTGGAGGTAGAAAGATTAGGAGTTCTGTAGCAGTATAGACTTATCAGGACCATCTCAAAACCAAACCAAAGGGCTGCTTTCTAGGAGGACAAACTTTTATAATAGTAGCCTGTGAATATCTCTTCATGCTTTCTACTCACAAGTGACAAGCAGCAAAGTCTAGATGACTTGCACAAGTAGTTTTTATAGCAGAAAAGTAAAAATAGTAAATTGACTGAGGTGTGGCCATCTTTCATAACAAATGTGAGGCTCCTAGCCAGATAGGGTGTTGCATGCCTATCACCAGCTTGGGCATACATACAGAGACCCTGCCTCAAAAACAAAACGAACAAAAAGCGAGGCATCACAGAAGCATCTGGACACAGTGAAACCAAAAACAAAAACAGAAGCATCTGGAAGAATCTGGCATTTGGAATGGAGAGTGATCTCCATCAGAGGCCTGTTGGTACAGAACCAGGTGGAGGTAATGCTGTCATCTTAGGCTCCCTCCTGAATCTCAGGTATCTAACTGGTTTCCTGGGGCAGGGGTGATTGGAAGGAGAAGGGGCCATGTTGGGCGTCCTTCCTAGGTGATTTCCCACACTCTCTCCGAAGAAGAAAAGGTGCTTCTCATCTTCCTCCTCAGCAACTGTCACAGAAAGTGCAGTGGCCTTTACTTACTCTTTCTTCCCAGTGCTGACCTCTTCTTCAGCTGAGCAAGAGCCTAAAGGTGGCCTGGGAGCTCTAGGGCATCTTGCAGACACATCATTGACACACTCCACATGGCTGTCACCTTAGCACCTCTGGGGCTTTAGCACAGAGGTGTTCGTGTCAAGACTGTGTTAATAATAATGTTCCAGATCTGCAGTGCTGGCTGATGCGCCTAGGTCACCCCTGTCACTGCAGTTCAACCTGTGGCTGTAGGGCAGGCTGCAAGGCTAGTAGTGCTCAGCTCCCCAGTGGAAGTCAGTGCTGGCCCAGGCTCAATGTTTTGTAAAGACAAAGCCTGTTCTTATGTAAATTGCTTGAAGTCCAAGCTAGAAAGGTTTTGGAATCCATCAACTGAGCGCTCTAACTTTATGGGTGATCCCACTCTGAAAACTTGTTTTGGGGGCCTGTGTTTATCTTCTGTGAAGTATGGGGTTTTAAAGTTAAACCTTAGTGCTGGGCGTGATGGCATACACCTTTAATCCCAGCATTCAGGAAGTAGAGGCAGGCAGATCTCTGTGAGTTCAAGACCAGCCTGGTCTACAAAGCAAGTCCAGGACAGCCAGAGCTGTTACACAGAGAAACCCTGTCTGGGGGGGAATGGGGGAGTTAAAACCTAATATGGCTAGCCACAGTTCTAACCCTTTGAAAGGGTGATTCTCCGTGGCCTAGCAGCTGACTAATGACAGTAAGAATGCTAGCCGGACACCAGGCCTGAGTTATTATTGCTGATCTTGCCAGCCACATGGTGAAAGCAGGTACCATTGCTGCACCCCAGTGCAAATGGAGGCTCAGAGTGCAAACCTTCCACAGGGCTTTAGAGGGACCTGCTGTCTGACTCAGGCCCATATGCAGGTTCCTGGCCTTCTGTCCTGCTGTGACTCTCCAAGGACAAAGTCCATGCTCTGTATTCCACAGTGATGGTTTTGTGACCTCCCATGGTGCCACTCATTGCCCCAATGGAAGCTGTAAGATTAACTTCCATTAACTTTTCTTCTGTAACTAACTGTAGAGTGATGGAGAAGGGGAGGCTAAAAAGCAGTCTGTGATGGGGATCAGGTTTCCAGGTTGATGCCCTAGACCACATCACCACTGGGGTGGGGTGGGGTTGGTAGGAGGGGCTTTCCCATAGCTGGCACAAGAAAGCACTTGCTGTCCGTACCCCCCCCCTCCCCCGCCCCGGGTCCAGAACTCACCTGCCCACTTGCGTCAAGAAGCCTCAGGACTGATGGTTTCCAGGGCAGGTCTGACCTGTGTTATCCATAGCGGGAAGTCCTCCTTCCTCACCCCACCCCCACCAAATCAGAATGAACTTGGCCCCCAGGTGGCCCCCAGGTGGCTGCCCAGTGTCCTCGGCCCTCCAGACAAGCTGCTGGCCTATAGTCTTCCCATTGAGCTGTGTATCTAAATAGCATCCTGTGTGCTTCTAAGAGGTTAGTCCTGGGTCATTAGTACTTAAACCAGCTGTTTGAAAGATCCTTCCTGAGAAGGTTAATCATATATTTGATGCCCTTCTCTTTTTATGCCTGAAGGATGAGGACAAGTACCCTGTGGTTTATTAACTGTCATGTTAAACCTTTTCAAATTGTCTGGTGACAAAACAGAGTTTTACATCCTTTTTACCCAGCTTTGATGGATGACACAGCTTCCCTGGGTAAAGCATGCTAGGGTAAATAAAATCCTCTGATTTGTGGGGGATGATGGGTTTGCACTTGAAGTCATGGGTTCAAGTCTTTTCATCCGCTTCCTTTTCTTCCTTTAATAAATGGGGCTGGGCACCTGATGGCCACTTGGTAATTGCTGAGTGAGTAAAAGAAGACATAACTTTAAGGAAGTTCATCTCACCTTTTCTTTTCTCCCATCGAATCCCGTATGTGCCAGGCAAGCAATCCACCAAGCCGTACCTTCACCTACCTCTCCAGAGATTTTGATAAGAAACCCTAGACTGATGATAACTGGCATCTCTTGCTTTGAAGCGCACTGATTCTTAGAACAAAGGGCTATGTCCTTAGCATCAAAGGATCCCAACTCTCACCCTGTCTCCTCCCATCCCCTGGCCATTATGTATAAACCTTTAACTTACGTTTTTAAATTTTTATGTATATGTATGTGTATGTGAATGTGTGTGTGTGTATGTGCATGCACAGAGAGGTCAGAGGAGAAAGTGGCCTGCTCTGTCAGCCTCTACCTTATTTTCTTGAGACAGGGTCCTTCATTAAGCCTAGAGATAGACTGGTGGCCAGCAAGCCCCAGAAACCCTGCTGTCTTTGACCAAAGTATGCCTGGGTCAATAATATCCTCTGACTTGTGGGAGAGAGTGGATTTTCCCTTAAAGTCATGGGTTCAAGTCTACTGTTAGCCTTTTTAACTGCTGCCTTAGTACTGGGGTTCTAGGCACCTATACAGCAATGACTTACTTTTTACATGGGTGGTGGGGATTTGAACTCTTGTCCTTGTGCTTACTTGGCAAGTGCTTTAATCTGCTAAGCCATCTCTCCAGTCCCCGAACTTTTAACTTTTAATAAGTTTTCAGGGTAAAGTAGCTCTTACCTAGAATGCTGAAGCCTAGGCCTAGAAGTCTAAGATTTCTGGATTTTCTAGCTTCAGGACTATTTGCATATGAGATTTCCTGGGGAGGAGACACAAGTTTAGACATGAAACTCACCCATTTTCATACTGGCTTTCACACACGGTCTAGTGCAGCAGCATTCTGATTTGTAGACCTTCTTATGGGGCAAGGCATGGAATTTTCCACCTGTAGTGCTCTATCAGCGCTCAAAAGTTTCAGATTTTAGAATATTTTACATGTAGACTTATTTTGGATTTGCTTGCTCAGCCTGTATTGTGGAACTGATGTGTAAATGCTTTGAGAAAATTCTTGTAGTGGCTGTGCCTCTTGTTTCCCCCTGTCTGCCACCCAGGGTTTGAGAGCCACTCTGTTGGGGCAGACAGTGTATGTAACTCAGCAGTTAACCACAATTTATTGATTCCTAACTAAGAGCAGGGAAGGTATTTGTTTAATAGCAAAAATAATGCTGAGGCTTTAAAACTCTTCTTTGTCTTTTAATTGGTTCCAGTTTGCAGGGACATTATCAGATGGCCTGGGGAAAACGATGGACAATCGGCACCAGTCAGAGCGCGAGTACATCAGATACCATGCAGCCACCAGTGGGGAGCACCTCGTGGCCGGCATCCACGGCCTGGCTCATGGTAAGTCACCCGCAGTTAGGTTAAGGAAGAATGCCCCTCCTGCCATGGCCTCTCATAAGATGCCCTCATAAGGGCATCAGGTACAGTTCACCATTCTCCCTCAGAATCTGGGCTTGCTGCTTTAAGACTGCCTTCAGAGGGCTGAGAAAATGGCCCAGTTTGTAAAGCGCTGGTATGGCAAGCACAGAGCCTGAGTGTAATCCCAGCACTCACATCAAAAGCCATGATAGATATGGTAGATCCCTGGAGCTTGCTGGCCAGCCAGTGAAAGACATACTCTCCAACAACAGTAACAACAAAAAGTGGATGACTCCTGAAGAATTGGTACCTGAAGTTGACCTCTGACCTCTGCATACATGCATAGACACTCATACACATGATTGCTTGATGCTTGTCACTTCTTCCTTTCCAAGAAACTGAAATGTCAAAGTGGCTGCTGGGTGTGTAGCCTTGGTGTTTCTGTAAGACACAGGATTACAAAACCATGTCATTGCAAAGCAGGTGATGGCAGACACATGTCATCTCTGAATTTGTTTCAACCCTCACTCATTTCTTCTTGCTGCATTTTTCTCAGCAAAATAAAACTGTGGCATTCACTCCAAATGTATCCATTGGAGATACCACTCGGTTCTTCAGCCACACAGAACCAAGTGCTGCCCCCATACCTGCTCTCGGTACTTCCTGCTCATAGTTCTGCAAGTACTTGTGGCAGGTCTGCATTGGCCATATGGCCAGTGGTGTGTGGATGGATTGAGTGTCAGGAAAGCAGAGGGGCCTTCCAGAGTCACCTGGCCCATAGCACTTGTTTAGAGATGACTAGCAGGTTTGACCAGATCCTAGGAATTACTGATAACTATGGCAATCCCCTAGACTATCAGTCACAATGGTCTGCATTTGAAAGAAGGGGGGAAATACCTTATAGTGTTATAAGTGTGATTAATTCTAACTTAGGGTACAGGGTTTCTTGGGGATGGAGAGATGACTTAGTGGTTAAGAACACTGTCTGCTCTTCCAGAGGTCCTGAGTTCAGTTCCCAGGGTACAGAGTTTCTTACAGTGGGACATTTGGGAAATGCCTTTGTTTTCCTAAGCCTCCTCGGTTGTAAAGGGGGCAAGTGACTCCCAAGCATCAGACCGGATATAAAACTGGGCTAAATTACTCTGTTTATAGACTTTAAAAGTGGGGTGTGGAGTAATCCTTCAGAAGTAAAGATGTAATCATCTTTATTAACTGTAGTGATGTAGTAACTTAGAGTACAGTTTTAATCAACATGAAAATCTTTGCTGTGTCTAATTGCCATCCTCTCTTCAGAGAGGTGGCTGGCCTCACTTTTTGGATGAACACAATCGTGTACTAAGAACCTGGGTGATTTGTTCACAATTACGAAGTCACCTTCAATCAAGGATTGTCACTATGCTGTACACAGCCCCTCCAGGAGCTACTTAGGCCAATCTGAGCCCAGAACCAGTGCCCACCTCATCCAAGAGGACACTTTGAGCTCTGTGCAGTGTGAAGGAGTGTCTCCTTTACGAGTAAAAGACTCATGTGATAAGAATACTAGAACCCATCCAGTCTCCTTAGTTGAAAGCTGAAGTCCTGGGGAAGATCAGATGGCTTAGCAGATAAAGATGTGTGCAGCCAAACCTGACTAACTACAAGCCAGGACCCACATGGTGGAAGGAGAAAACCGACTCCTGCAAACTGTCTTCTGACTTCCTTGTGTGCACTTTGGCTTGTGAGTGCATGCATGTGTGCACATACACACACCCCACACTAAATGAATAAAAAACTGGAGTCCTACTTGACCTGGGTCCATTGAAGTTCACCTCTTAAGTCCTAGTTGTTCAGTCAGGAATGCCCATTGGAAAGTTAGGATAGGGATGTTCCCTCTCTGGAGCCAAAGGGCCCTGAATCTAAAAGAAATGCCATGAATTCTTAGTACATTCTCACCCAACCAGTTTCCTTTCCCAATTTGTCTCACTAGAGCTGAAGAGTGCAGAGCACTTCCTCACACCCCAACTGTCAGAGGGTAAACATCCTGTGAGTGTCCCTGGCCCAAGTCCTGGAAAGGCTCACTGACAGGGCCTGCCTTTTCCCTGCAATGCCTGTGATCTCGCTAGCCCTTGCCAATTTGTGGCAACTTCTGGGCCTTCGTTAACCATTGTTGTCAGCTTTTAGAATGTTCGAATGCCTTTTTCACTTAGATTGGTCTTTTAAGCTTGACACAACCCCAGGGTCCTGGTTAGCCTTGGTAGCTATTTGGGGTGCCTTGATGAATTAATTCTTCACCATTTATCCTATTGGTCTCAGCAAAGCATGCAGCATTATACAAACCATGTCAAACATTTGGTGGTATTGGCTGGTCTCACAGTATTCATGGAAAACTGAAACATGTGGTTAGCTATCCTTGCATTTCAGAGGATCTCAAACCTTCCCCAAAGAACTTCCTAGTCTTCAGTCACTTTATCTCATTCTCTACATCCTTTCTTTACTGACCATTTGCTGGCAATTGGTCATTGCTTAAGACTTCAAATAGGGGAAAAACAAAGACCACCATTAACTTCCCACTTTTCATTAAATGATTGACTAATGGACTGATTATGTATGTATGTATGTATGTATGTATGTATGTATTTGAGCAGGGTCCCATTTATTCCAAGCTGGCCTTGAACTTAGTATGTAGCTGAATTCAAGATGACCTTGCATTTCTGGTCCTTTTGTCTCCATCTCCCTAGTGCTAGGATTGCAAGTGTGTGCTACTGTTTTATGTAACAATGAGGATTGAACCCAGGCTTTGTGCACAAGGCAGGCACTCTACTCAATCAAGCTCTTGGTCCCCAGCCCGAGGTTTTTGTTTTTGGCTTTCTTAATTATTCAGGATACATGTTGCTTCCAACTCACAGTCTGGTACAGCATCCTCTGATTCTGGACCTCCTAGACAAGTCCCTTGGGTCCCTTGACTGTGGCCTGTTTAGAGATCCATAGGCTGCCTTTAACATTCCAGATGCACAAACTGGGAGTTTGGTTTGAAATACTTTTGGTTTTGTCCTTGGCCAGGTGACAGAAACCCTGTTTGGGTTTTTTGTTTGTTTTGTTTTTCTCACTAGGTATCATTGGTGGACTGACCAGTGTTATAACCTCAACAGTGGAAGGTGTGAAAACAGAAGGAGGTGTCAGCGGCTTCATATCTGGCCTCGGCAAGGGACTCGTGGGCACTGTGACCAAGCCAGTGGCAGGTGCCCTGGACTTCGCATCTGAAACAGCCCAGGCAGTGAGAGACACAGCTACACTCAGTGGTCCCAGGTCAGTGTCGTGGCAACAAGAGGAGAGTAGTGGGTCTGTACTTTTGAGCTCAGGTCTGAGGTGCTTTAGTCTATAGTGATGATGCGTCTAATGATGTACTGTCTAACTTACTTGTATGTTATTTAACTTAAATATGTGTAGCAGAAATGTCTGGCTTGTGCAGTAAAACATGTATGAAAAGGAGGCACATCATGGTTCGAAGAAGGGATAGCATATGTCTGTAATTCTACTACTGGGGAAGTGAAGGCAGAAGAACCAAGAGTTCAAGATATAGCAAGTTCAAGGCCAACCTGGGCTGCATGAATCCTACTCTCCCTCCACCCACCTATACAAAAAAGTGGCATTTTTTTCCACAAATAGATAAGATAGCACTATGTCAGATATAGATAAGAGAATACAATGTCCAGATCTTTAATTAGAGAGGTCCAAACTAGCGTTATACCATTATAGGTTTTCCCTCATGCCCATCAGCTTACTGAAGGCTGGTGGTCTTTGCTCCTAGACCCAGTGTTGTTCTAGAATACATGCAGTTGCAGTTCACAACGTGGGCTGTTCCTTCTTATGTTTCCTTCTAGTCAAAAATGCAAGCCAGTCAGTCCTCCAGCCCTGGGAAAAGGCACCATCTCCACTCCCAAGCAAGCTGATGGTTCTGCTGTGGGATATTGTCTTGTCTTGACACCAGCTAGGATAGGGAATCAGAGACAGCCTGTGCAGTCAGTGCCAAATCCCACAGAACCCAGCCCACTTTAACTTAGAGGTTTGGTCTGTTTTAGCCTTCCTTCTCCAAAGAGAAGAGGAGGGTTGCTGTTCCCAGCAGGGCTCTACTGTGCTCAAAGGAATTCACTGCAGCCTCCGTAGTTGGTGATCCCCTGGTAAATCAGCATCCCTGTTCAGAAGCTGGGCTGGGCTGTGCCCACACCTGTTGCTCCTTTAATAAGATTCAAAGTGAAGTCAACCCCAATTAGAATGAAAGGCATTGTCTGTCACCAGGGAACTTCATCAGTGACATGTTGCTGCAGTAGGTGAAGTGCTTGTGATTATAGACCGGGCTCTTGCTGTGTGTTCTGCCAAAATATCTTCCATCTGGAAACAGCTGTGTGTGTGTGGTGGGGGGGGGTCATAAGGGGGTGAGGGGTACAGAGTTTACTTTTAAAGTTAAGCTACATTCTATTCTCAGATCCAAAACCAAAACAGCCCTGGTGTCTATTTTGAGGTATGTGTGTGGTAGTGACAATGGGCAAGCAGTAAAGAGACGTCCAAAGTATTTTCAGTTAGTACTTTATTTCTGCTCAAAGCCCAAGACGTCTCCTCCAGCATGAGGAGACTTCAGTGTAAATACAGCTGAAGACCCCCAAACATTATCAAAGAACTATTCTTTATTTGTTAAAATGCCAAATATCAAGAGATTGGGTTGTTTGCTCAAAAAATATTTTTTTAAGGTGCAGGAAAGGTGGCTCTTGCAGGGGACTGAGTTTGGTTCCAAGCACACACTGTAACTCCAGATCCTGGGTGTGCCCTTCTGAACTCCATAAGCACTTGAACTTACATATGCACGGACACCTTCTCTCCATATACACAAGATTAAACATTGAATTCTTTAAAAGGTGATTTCTGTTTTACAAAGGTTAAGGGTGTTAACTAAAGAAAAATGATTTGACCTTTCCACAGTGTCAGTTTACAAGCCTCTGGGATGTTGTATATTCTTTCTAGGAGCACAGATCATATCACTGTGGTTGCTACAGGAATAGAAATATTGTCATTTTTACTAGTCATCCAGCATTTCCACAGAAGGGTTGACTTAGTGCCATCCAATTTCTATCATTCACTCATTCATTTCCAGTCAGTAAATGTTGGATGAAATTTCCCTAAGAACTATAGGCTGAGAATACAGCAGGAAACAAGACTGCCCTTAGTCTTGGAACATTTAGGATTAATTAGGGCAGTAGACACAAACAACCATATAAATCATTAATTGCAGAATAATGCTAGATGACCCAGAAGCCGTGTAGAGATGGTGTGGTGATGGGTCTCATCAGAAAAAGTACAGGGCAGGAGGATGACTGGTCCAGAGGCCTAAGGAGTCAGGACACACTTTTTTTCTAGAGATGAAGCCTGAAGTGCAAGTAGGAATTGACTGGCCAAAGGGAAGAAGTCCAAAAAGGGAACCTGGCAGAACAGACCAAGTAGAATGAGCTTTCTCACAGAGTTCCATGCACTGTTCAGAGGCCTACACCTGACCATTCTCACTCATGTTTGACCTTTACTTACAGATAGTTCAGAAAGCCCTGGTCTGTCCTCAGCCACACAGCTTACTGCAGATGGTAAAGCCAGACTCAGGCAGCCTACCCCCTGACCCCAGCCCAGTCTCTGCACTGGAGTGCCCTGCATGGACACTCTCTCTGCCTAGGAATAAGCCACAGAACTCAGTGAAGGGCCTGTGGGCATGGGCCACTCAAGGAGGAGTTATCCACTTGAATCTGTCCTCTCAGCTCCTGCAGGGCCAGTGTCTAGGAAAGTCACAACAGCCATGGCCAGAGGCCAGCAGATCAATCATGTGCTCTCTCCTGTACTGAAACAAGGTGGAACAGGGTCTTTTGAAGGCCAAGTAGTAGCCTTTCACCAGACTTCCTCTGCATGTTTGTCTAGGTCCAGGTTATTAATGAAAAGCCATGTATTGGAGAGAGCAGAGCACTTGACCCAGAACACAGCAGGGCAAAGTCCCAGCCCAGCTCACTTACTAACCTTGATCTCTAGCCTGTCTACACCTCAGCATTTTCTATCTATAAATCAGAGATTAGATATACCTGTCTATTAAGTCTACCGTATCCCAAGGGTTTGAAGCCCAACCAGGGTTATTTTAATATAGAAACCATGAAGAGCTACAATAAGGCTGGGCAATATTATCTTCAGGTCATGCACAGAGCTCCCTGCAGGTGGAGAAATGTGTCCTTGTCTCCAGGCTTGCTCTGGTAATACTGAGGTCTTTCTAGAACATCCTGACGCTACCCAAGGGATAAATCATCCGGGCTTCTTGGAAGTAAGGTAGAACCATCTCCAGCCATCCCTGTTGATTGAACAGGATCCAGGGGTGTTACTCAGGGTTTCCCCCACTGTTTAGACAACATGGACTAACAAATGATTTGAAGGGATTAAAAGTGAGATTCTGACCGAAGGCTGACCTGAGCCCAGGGAGCTCGCCAGGAACAGAACCCAAGAGTCCCAGAGTTCTGCCTCTGAGTCTGCACTTTGAAAAGAATCTCCGCTTCTTTTACCATATTTCATCCCATTGAAGGCTTAGGTCTTAGCCATCTATGTTTTAAATGACCCAACTTTTGAGCAGATGATAGTGAAGTAAGTCCTCAAACTATGAAAGAGTACTCCTTCCAGTAATTCATCTGCGTAGTAGCTTTACAGGAAACACTGGCTCTTTCTCATGTTTATTTGAGCATGGTTTTATTTATAGGGAACCCCCCTCCTTATGTCCTTTCAGATTAAAATACTTCCAAGTTCCTCTTGTTGAGCATTCCAAAAAGACAACCACCTAACTTTCTTCCAGTGTTCCCATGCAGTCTAACAGTCCTTAAGAAGGCAGGTGGGGGGTTGGGGGAAGAGGGCGGAGGACAGCAGTGCCTTCCCCTCCCCCCACCACACACATATCCCATGTTGCAGACCAGTATCCCCCACTGCATTTGTTAACTCTACAAGTATGTGTGGTTTGGAACCGAAACAGGAAGCTTTTTCCAAGGCAGTGTTCTGCTGGCTCAGGGTGCGTCTTTTAGTCTACGTGGAGTGGGCCACATTTGTCTGTTCCCAAGTAAAGTTTATGAAAATGGCACAGATGCTTGCAGTGCCATTGATACCACATAAGATGCCAGTGGCACTCTCTAAGCAGTCCAGGCCAAGCAGGGCAGCTGGCCATGGGCATGCCTGGTTCTCTGCCTGAAAGAAGTGGGACTCAGGGGATATCCAGAAAGAGACTAGTTTCGAATGAAGGCGGCACTGCCTGCCTGGGCCTACACTTCCCCTTTGTGTGTTGTGGACTCTTGTCAACACAGCATGCTGGGAAAGTAGCAGACAGAGATTTATGAAGCCAGGCCCTGAGGTTGCCTCCAAAATATTTTTTCACCTTTTTAGTCAAGACCCCAAAAGGCAGGAGAAATGGGAGTTGGCAGAACTTGAAATATTTAAACCCATTTAGCAAAGCTCAAGAGTGTTGGGCTTATCTGGTTATTTAAGTTAGATAAGTAGGAAGGGGAGTTTGAAGGATGATGATAGATATCAGTGTTTAAGAATATAGCCATCAGGACTGATAGTCAGGAATCTCAGGACCCTGAACCAAGCCCAGAGATAAATCCAGTTGCTGGGAAGCTTTTGAATGAGCCTGGGTTGATTTCACAGAGAGGATTTATGTGGAGCATCTTTGACTTTTTCAGTAAAAGCACTCCCAAGACACCACCCAAAATTTATTAATGACACTGTTAATGGCCTGTTGATGGGAAACCAAATGGCTTTTCCTAAGTTAGAACCCTTTCTGGTACAGTGTTTGCACTTTTCTCTGGCTCAGAGGAGTGGGAAAGAGCTGCTCCCAGCACTTCCTTGGCTATGGTGGTTCTGTTTTGGGTCCCCCTGCCTTGCACCTGGTGTCACATTGACACATCCAGCAGGCTTGGTTTGACCTGAGCCTTTAGGAATTTGCCAGATGGCAAAGCCTACTCAGAGCGAAGGTGTTCATAAAAACATGCAAGTGCTCTCAGTTTCCCCAGCAAAGTTTCCACTGAGTCAGGGAAATAGACTCCTTGTCTAAAATGGTCTAGCATTTCTCTGGAAGTTACTGTTTGGTCCTCAGGCTGTGGATGAATTTTATGCATTTTTTCATGTTTATTTTAAGAAGGAAGTATTTTCACTTGCTACCCAGTAAAATTACCACTTCTGAAGATGCACTGGGTTATTTAGCCTCTCGCTCCCGCCGCCTCTCACTTGCTTATGTTCAAGCATGCGCCTTCTAAAGTGCTGGGAGCAGGGATGCAGATGTGGATATTGACAGGGTGAAGGCTGGAGCTCTCTGTGTGTTTGGCTGAGCTTCCATGTCCTGTCTTAAGTGGTTCTGTGGGTCAGCCTGTTACCCTTCTGCTGGGGCAGGGCATGATTGTAGAATGACTGGGACCCCACTTCAGTGAATCCAGAACATCTTTACCATATCCAAACAGAAGGGAGGGACTTCCCAGTCTCTCCCCTGCTGTCCATGGGGGCAGTGAACATCATGGCCTCCACTTCATCTCTCTTCTGCTCATGGCTACAAAGTGAAAGTCATGGCTCCTCACTTCCTCATCCTTCTAGACCAGGTCTCTCAGGTGCAGGTGTGGAAGTAGTCAGGCCATTTTCTCACTCCTCAGTCTTTCCATGGTGCATCAGTGACAGTGGCTGCCTCACTCCAGTCTGAACTCAGGCTGAGGGAATTGCAGGAGAAGATATTTTTAAGAAACATTTTAACAGGCCTTCATGCCTTATAAGTTAAAATTCTCTCTCAGGAACACAAGTAGAGAAGTCTTATTTTCTGAGACAGACTTCTTCCCTCTTGCTGAACTCTAAATCCTCCACTCCCCTTCACTCAAAAGGCCCCAGACAATACCGTCCTCATTATAGCATGACTTACGGAAAGCTCAGCGCTTCTGCGCTGAGAGAGAAGGCAAGTGTGTGTGTTCGTGCTCACAAGTATTTGAGAAAAGCCTTCCATTTCTGAAATCCCATGACTCATTTTTATGCAAGATTATCTGTTAGGAGGAAAAAAACACTTTTTTGGTCATGGTACATTATAATCGTTTCTAGAAAGGAGAGCATCTAATTTTTGCCATTTTTGGCATGCCAGGATGACTGACTTCATGGAAACAGCATGATCCTGCTCCTAAAGTAAAAATCATCCGAACTCAGGAAAGAGAAAGAGTACCTCTAAGCCCAGGCCCCGTGTCTCAACCAACATGTCCTGAACAGACAAAACAGTGTGATGGCTCTCGGGGTGTGACTTTCTGCCACCTGAGAATTAATAGTCTGGCCATTGTTAGTCTGCCTGGCCTGTGTTCAGTGAGTTCACAGGACTCACATTCGAGGTCTTCAGGCTGAACGTCCAACAAAGCCATGCCCATAGTTCTCCCAGAGAGAGGTCAGTATTTTGTGCCTAAAGAAGGGTGGGGAGTCATTCCCTGCCTGTGGGAGTCCACTGACAAGGCATCGGAGGCATTATTTTTAGGTTTTAATGCCTGTCATGTGCCTTGAATCCTGACTGCAGCAGCATCTTTGCCTGGCGTGAGTCTGGAATCTTCCTTAAAGGGCGACTCAAATAGAGCTGGAAGCCCCTCTCCCAGGGACTTCAGGTGGGAAGAACTCTGAACTACACAGAATTAATACCCTGCTGCAGACGTGGGAGTGGAAGATTCGACAGTGTGGCAGGACCGGAAGCTGGGAGGTGGGTTTGGGTGTTGCAGTTTCCCTTCCCCTTCCTTCCCTCTCAGAACACCTTTCAAAGACAGGATCCTGTGACATTTTTCACTAATTTGGCTTAGGGGAGAAGAATAAAATCAGATCAGTTCTACATTTTCAGCGGCAGTATGCTCTGGATGAAACTGTCTGACCATAGTGGACTTATGCAATCAAATCAATTGCCAGTGGACTGCATACAGAGTGGGAAGTATTATAATTAGTGTAGGTTAGAGCATGTATGGAGCCTTCTAGAGCAGGGACCACTGGGGAACCCCAGCTCTATAACAATTCAATTCTTATATACATGTACTTATCCATGAACTATAGGTACAGAGTAGTTTTATACTGGTAGTCTCTAATGAGTAAAATAATGGCATTTTCTAGAACCCCCAACAGAGTGCACGTATGAGCAGGCATAGAATACAGCTGTTTTCAATTAAGCAAGAGTCACAGAGATTTGCAAACATGTAAAGCAGGCCCTTCCCTTCTCCTTTGGTGACTCTGCAAACACTTCCTAGTGACAAGTACTCTTGTACCTGGTTAATTTTCTCAGCAAACTGTTCTGTTGAAAAATGTAGTGATGATCCTCCTCTTGCAGATAAACAGCACATCTCAGTGATGGTGGATTAATCTAGAAGAGTCGAGGGCAGCAATGTAACACAATGCTCCACTTTGGATTCCTGCCAACCGTTGTCAGCCCTCTTGACTTGCTCCCAAATTTTACCAGGTTTCTCAAAGTAATGATTGGGAAGCTTTTATCACATACCAGAAAGATTTCTGACAATAATTTACCTGATTTGGCTTTTCATCTTAACTTGCCCAATCCAATAAACTTTAATTTTACCTTGCTGAGTGAAGCGTAAGTGCTGAGCAGAGAGCCCAGGTCCATCCTGTCAGAAGGCCACTGGGTTGGGTTAGCACAGCCCTGACTGTTCTCAGGTGATGGGGGACCGTGTCTTGGTACCAGAGTTTACCTGTCCACTCCATAGCTTTCTACCCTAGCAAAGCTGGTGGATCGGGGCCAACCCACAGCATTTGGATAAGCCCTTTGAACTCCTGGAAGAGAGCTGTTTTTATGAGGCTGTTACTCTCTGTTCACACTAGAGTCAGCTCCTGGTACATTTTCCCTAAACAGACTTCAAACATCGATAATGGCAGGGGCGACCCAGGTCATATCATGAAATCCTAGAGACCACAGAAAACTTCAAAGAGGCAGAACAGAGCCCCACCTCTTCTCATGAAGAGCCTGGGTCCTGGGGTTCCTGGCTAGAATCCAGTCAGCCTTGCTGAGTAAAGCAGAATGGCCAGGGCAGGGCTCATGGGTTCCCCAGATTTCACCAGTTGACCCCAGAGGCACAATTTGGCTGAGATAGCTGACACCTGTCCACCTCCTACAGCCAACCTGTCGATTGTACTTTTCTATCCCTTAGAGCAGTGGTTCTCAACCTGGGGGGGGGGGGGCGGTCACGATCCTTTCACAGGGGTCGCATAATGATATCTACATTACAATTCATAACAGTAGTAAAATTACAGTTATGAAGTAGCAACGAAATCATTTTATGGTTGGGGGTCACCACAGCATGAGGAACTGTACTAAAGGGTTGCAGTATTAGAAAGGTTGAGAACCACTGCCCTCGAGAGAAGATAGGAACCTCAGATAGTCTTTTTGTGTCTGCTTGAACTGTTAGGGAGGGACCCCATTAATTCAGGTTCACCAGTTATTGACTTCTGATTTTCCAGATGCAGTTGCTTAGTAATGTTGCAGATTCACAATAGATATTGGTTGTTGAACTCTTCCTTGTATGCATGCAGTACATATTAAGTGAGACTATCTGAATAATTGGGGCCAAACTGCTTTGAAGAGTCTTTCAGCAGAGTATCACCAAACCGTTTAGTTTGTGTGGTAATGGTATGTATGTATGAATGTATGTATGTATGTATGCATGAATGTGTGGATGGATGGATGTTTTGCTCTATGTATGTCTGTGCACTGCATGCATGCCTGGTACCCACAGATGACAGAAGAAGGCTTTGGATCCTCTGGAACTAGAATTACAGTTATGAGGTGCCATGTGGGCTCAGGGAATCAAACCTGATTCCTCTGGAATAATAGCTGATGTTCCTAACCACTGAGCCTTCTCCAGCACCCTGAGTTACTACTCTTAAATCCCTCTTCTATGTTCACCAAAGTAAATGCCAGGTACTTAAAATATACTTGTTAGTGATTTGATGGCTTAAAAAGATTTTGTAAAACTTCAGCCAGGGGCAGTTATAGGTGTCACTGCCCCCCCCCCATTTGTTTCCAGGGTTACAGCAGCACTTTTTTTAATTATTTATTTATTTTTTATGTATACAGTATTTGCTCTACATATATGTCCAGGCAGATCTCAATGTAGATGGCTATGAGCCACCATGTGGTTGCTGGGAATTGAACTCAGGACCTTGGGAAGAACAGCCAGTGCTCTTAACCTCTGAGCCACCTCTCCAGCCCATACAGCAGCACTTTCTTTCTTTTCTTTTTTTTTTTTTTTTTTTTTTTGTTTTTT